>PPHD01021515.1:0-13218 GCA_002909625.1 Bambusicola thoracicus | reverse complement strand
AAATGGTGCATCTTTCATGTTTCTTAATACTGCTATTTAAGCAAGAATAATTCTGCTTGCTTCCTTGCTTTTTGTTTTGGCATAAAATCTACAGTAGTGCAAAAAGGTGATTTCCTTAAAAGCAGATCAATGTATAATTTACAGGGCTAGCGCAAAGAAATCCTAATGACCTACACATACATGACTTATTAACTAGCCTCCAGCCACAACGTTTACATGCTAAGAAGTTGTCATCTTTATGCTATCAATTTCTACTTGATGCATTCCAATGTCATGTTTTCTTTTCTTTATAGCTACTATGTTGTGATGATCGGTCCCTGTATTTCCTGTTAATTTTGTTATTTGCTCCTATTTGGAAGTGCTTCATGATCTGTAGAATGTGGCTGCTCAATTGTCTGAAGTAGAAAATAAGCTTTTGACATTTTAATATTTACAAATTAGCAATATTTTTCCTCTAAAACTTTTGAGCTTACTTTGGGAGTATGTTTTCCATATTATGGGAGGGTAATCGAATTGTTTTGTGTTTATCTTGAGTTGTGGCTCAGTTATCTCAGAACAGTGAATTTCAGTGATGCTAAGTATCATGCAGTAATTCTTTAATGCAGAGATCTCTTGCCATGCCTCCAGCTTTGCAGACTGCTACCCCTCTCTGCATAACGTCTGCTTTTATTCAAGTAACTGCATGGCCTGTCAATTCAGGATTAATTCCTGAATGTTTGATGATATTTAAATGCTCCAATCATCACATTAATTTGTAGGCAGGATTCTTGAGAAATTACGGGATTTCTATATCTTATGAAATATTCTAGATGTCTTATTGCAGAATCACAGAATTGCAAGGGTTGGAAAGGACTTCAAGAGATCATCAAGTCCAACCCCACCACTAAAGTAGGTTCCCTACTATAGATCACATAGGTAGACATCCAGATGCATCTTGAATATCTCCAGAGAGGAGACTCTCTGGGCAACCTGTTCCAGTGCACATCACCCTTGCCATAAATAAGTTCTTCTATATGTTTGTATGGAACTTCCTCTATTCAAGTTTTAGGCCACTGCTCTTTAACCTACCACTACAAACCACCGAGAAGAGCCTGGCCTCATCCATTTGCCTCCCACATTTCGTTAGATATTTATAAACATTAATCAGATCCCCTCTCAGTCTTCCCAAGGCTGAATAGACCGAGGTTACTCAGCCTTTCCTCATACGGGAGATGCTCCAGCCCTTTATCATCTTTTTGGCCCTCCACTTATGCCAACAGATAGGACAATTGCAAGTAGATAAAAAGAATATTGCTTTGGGAGAAATGTTAATTTTTGCATATTAAATTCTTCTCTTTATTGTGAAGAACTAAAAATATGATACAGAAGTAAATAAAATTTGTTGAACTTTCTTACCTATAATTAATTATTTGAAGTGTGCAACATCAGCAGAATCAAACAGAGGACTTTTTTCAGCTATAAAACATTTCTGGTGGGTACCCAGTGTAAAAATTTACTCTCACTTGCTTATCTCCTTCAGTGGAGTTGCTTTAATTCATGTATTTCAAGTACACGATAGAGCAATACTCTGTCTTAAACTGGCTTGCTTATTTTTTTAGTCATGGACATTAGAAATGAGAAAACAAGTATTGCCTTAACTAGTAGTCCAGTTGGATTAATTCCCTTTTATTATATTAAGCATTCTTTAGGCTGAATAAGTGCCTTGAGCTTTTAAAATATTAGTATTAATCTGAAAGGACAACAGATAGGCCAAATAGCCCTTCATTTGTATTGGCAGACTGTTAACAATAGTTCGGAAGGGTTCAGAATACAGATACTAATAGTGCTGAGATAGGTGAAATTAACTTTTAGATAGGCCATTAAGTCTGGTAAGTACCATTCTCCTCAGAGATGGCAACTGGAACATGAGCTAACTGCTTCTCCTTCAGCTTCACTCTGCTCTTTCTTTCCTCTGATTTGGATGGTTTGTGCATCTCCAAAGCAAAAGGTCATCTCCCTCACAGGCATCACAGCCACTTACAGTAAGCTTCCTATAACTCATTTTTGAGTGTATGTAACTCCACCATCTGAAGAAAAGGAGATTCAGCCCTTTTTTTTTTCTTTCTTTTTTTTTTTCTGTCACAGTACTTTGAAACAACAGAAAAAAAAAAGCCCTCTGACATCCCTTATTTAGGTAGGAGGTGATAATGGAGAGATAAGTTTGAACCTCCTTAGCTGAATGGTGAAACATCTCTTTCAGTAAGTTCCAGATCTTTATGTGAAACTCAGGGGAACTTGCAATCATACAGATAGCTAATGGAAGGTGTTCCCATCCTTGCACAAAAGGACAGAAGTCACTGTCAAGTCTCACTGCTGGCACAAAGAATTGCTGTTAGGAGCAGGAGAGGTGGAAGAATAGAAAAATTCATTCCTTTTCATTAGAACACGGTCAGAAATTGTCTTTGTGCCTGTAGAACACAAGGTAGCCCAGATTGTTTCAACAGCTCTGTTAAATAGACTACATTTACTGTTTGAACTACCCTGGATTTGAGTTTCTGAATGAGGAAACACTGAGTGATTCCTTTTTTCAGAAAAGATTCAGGAGCCATTGGCCAGTAATAGAGGAGATGGAATACAGAATGCAGAATACAAAGACATTCCTGTCATTAACTTGTTATAATGGGTTGCAATTATAAAGATTTCAGCTCTATTGCCTCTATTGTTGCAGATATTCCAATCTTTAGCACTGAGTATATCTGGTGGATAGTTGACCGCTAAGATAAGGCAAAAGCTTTCAAATATCACGTGCTCCAGATAAGTTTGTTTGTTTTCATCTCCCAGAAAATACAGAGAATGCTTGGTAGTTAGACTAAAGAATAGCCTTGTCTGTTGTTGCCAGAGCACTTGCCATGCACACAGCCCAGTTGGAAGAGAAAAAAATATGTAAAAGAAAGATCCCATTTGAGTACAGGTGCATTAAATCCTGGAAGAGACAGGTTGTTCAAAATGAACTAGCATGTAGGAGCTAACATGATAGCATGCAAGTATCTCTGATTGCCATCACTCAAGCTTCAACATTTGAACAAAGTGACAAAATCTATTAGAGATAAGCAAATGTAATAAGATAAAAAGAGGGACAAAAGAAAATGCCCTTGTGATGAACTCAGATGCAGAGCAGGCCTTACCAAAGGAATGAGGCAAAACTGCCTCACCTTCAGAAGGGAACACGTTTCTGACATCGTGTGGAGGGTTCTTGGGTAGTCAGAAGAATTTTTAAAAGGCTGAACAGTTCACTGTTGGATGAAACTTAATGTGTAGGTTTGTCTGAGTGATTTGTTGTTAAAGGGGTCAAAAAACTGTTTCTTTCAGTATAGTTCTTGAATGCATCTTGAAAGCTTTCACTACGTTTTCACTGTTCCTCAAGCCAAGAACTGACACCCCCACTCCTGACAAATCTGCAGATAACATTTTCTTAATTAAAGGAATTCAGAAGTGGGAGTTAAACCTTTCTGTGCTCCTTTGGGGTTTATACAATCTTTCATCATCCCAAGGAAATTGACTAGTCTTAAGTGAAGAATCAAATCTCAAAGCACTGCACAAGTAAATGAAATGTCTTTTGCACACTAGAGACCTTTTCATCATAGTTTTGTGTTTCAAGGGATTTCACAACCTTTACTTGAGGGAAACAAATATTCAAATCCCTGTTAGACCAGAAGAGAGGAAATATGTCAGGTTCAATTACCACTGGAGTTATCAGCCTCTGAGATTTTTTCATTTGCATCTTTACCATCTTTTTCATGATGTTGTATGTAAGCTTTTCCTGGGCTGCCGGATCACAGAAAAGGGGTGACCACTTCAAGCCCAGTCAGAAGAATCAGCCAGAAGTCTCGGAAGTTGCTGAAGTCCTAAGCAGCACATTTCAGGTGAATTCCAAGACTGACATTTTTTTAAATCTTCATTCTGTAAATGAACATTTTCTGGAGGGGAAAATCCACCTACACATACAGATATGTGTGTGTGTATGTGTATATATATCAGATATATACATGTATATACATATATATAGTTGATCTGCTTTAAAGACAGTAAATTTGCCAGAATCCTTTATTATTATTTTGGATTGGAGGAAAATTCTGAAACATGCACTTTAGTTCTTGCTGTTGTATTTTTTTTAACACTTGGAGAACAAGAGACAATTTATTATGCATTGAAAGCAGAAAAACAAACAAATAAACAAAAAGAGCAGCAAAGAATCAAGAGATTTTACGTATATGTAGCAGTGCTATAAGAGAAATTATTACAGTCTGGATATTTAAAATCTGTGGACAATGGCATTGGCCAAGGAACAAATGAGGTGATCTGAAATGTGTTTTCTGTGGTTCCTCTGTTGTTTGGAGCTAGTGCAATGTAACTATGTTTCTCTTACTGTGTTGGAGACTACAATTTTTTTGGCTATTTGAAGCTCTGTGTAATCTGCTGCTGATGTGCGGTATGTGGATAGTTTTGTCATTTCAAAATAAATAGTATTCTAGATTCTGCATAGCTTCAGGGGCTTTTGACATATTTTATCTGTTTCTTTGGATATCGATAGATGGGAATGTGATTAGCTCCCATGCTTATTAGCTGTCATGCTAAACCTGCCCCCACTCCCTAATGTATTTGGAATACTCTGTCAATAAGATGTCGCAGCCAACTGTAATGTATTGTATCCCTGTGTCTGAGGTAGGTTGTGTCCTTCCTTCTAAGGCACTGCTACATACTTTAGGAAGGCTCATCCTACATCATTTCTTCTTTGCCATCTCTGCTCTAGCTTCTTCTAGTAGATGAGGTGAACTTTCTGCCCATTTTAAGCTCTGTCTCTGTACCTTAAGAGAAATGGATTGGGGGAAAAAGTTGAGCATTGCTGGCAACTTGAAAGACTCTTTATTCAATTTTTTTTCCAACACAAAACATTTTTTGCCTCTGCTGTACATGACGAGACTCAGAGTTTTACTGAAATAGTATGAAAGTTGAATCAAATCAGTGATATTGACAGTCTTAGAGAGATTTAGATTTAAAAAAAAGTGATCTTAGGAAACGAGCTGAGCAGTGCAGTGGCAAGTAGATTCTTCTCACACTTACTGCAAGAGGGGGAGGAAAAGCTCTGCTGAAATCAGTGAAGTTGCACCAGTTTAAAAATAACATGAGTTGAGAAAGGAATCAAGCCCCAGGGTGTTTCAAAGGTATGTGCTGAATCACTGAATCATATGAAATAGGGCAGGAAGAGCCTCGAGAGGTCACCTAGACTATCGTGCCTTCCCCAAGGCAGGATCAGCTGTATCTGTGTCATTCTGACAGATGTTTGACTAACCTGTTTTTAAAAACATCCAATAATAGAGATTCCACAACCTCCCCCAGGCAGTCCTTTCCAGAGCTTTCCATCCTCTCAGACATCAAGAAAAACTTCCAGCTTGGCCGCTCCTGCTGCAGTTTGAGTCCACTGCTGCTTTTCCTATTTACTACAAACATGGAGAACTGCTGGTTTTGCAAAAGCCTTCTTATATATATATAGAAACACTTCTTTCTTTTCTAGATTGTAAATGAATTCTTTTTTTTTTTTTCCTCAGTCTTCAGATTTTGGTTTTTTGAACTGTGTAGGACTCAAGTTTGAAGAGAGAGGGTTTGGAATTCAGAAGTCTGAGAATTGAAGTGTGAAGAGGCAAATTCCCACCCAGCAGTGAGATGGGTGACTTTCTTTGGACCATATGGTAGATAAATAGTTTACCTGTATAGACCTGTAGCAATAAATTCACTGTTTTCGAAGCTGTTTATATCAGGAGAAAATCTGATCTCAGAGCTTTTAGCAAATAACTTGACTAGGGCAAAATGATCTTCAGGATTATATTCAGCACATGTCTGAGAGATGCTTCTGAGATGGCTATCCTTTACATCAAGACCATTATTTCATACTAATAGTAATAAGCAACAGTGAGCCTCTACCAAGAGTGCACAGGCATATGAGGTTGACATTGTAAAGTACTATCTCTGAAATGTGTTCACATCTGACACTATTTGGCATATTGCAAGAATATTTGCTAGAAGTAAGAGTCCTTGAAGGCACATGGGGATAGTTCATTTCAAATATAGATGGAAAAAAAAAAAATTTTTCTCAGAAAAATGTTTGGTTATGAGGGAGCTACATTGTAAAAATTTAGTTATAAGTGCTCTAACAAAACAACAGAAGAAAATATTTTAGGAAGAGAACCATACATAACAGGACTCTTGTCCTGTTCTTTCTGTAGGACACATAGGATGTTCATGGTCTTCCTGAAAAGTACAAATTGTCCTGACTTAGCATCAGGCCTCATAGTAGGGACTGTCTGACAACCATCCAAAGAGTGGATGGACTGCCTAGTAAAACCAGCAGAGGTCTTTGGTGACCACCTTTACATTACCAACAACTTCAGGTGGGTTTGGATCTATTTCAGGCTGCATTGAACACTTTGTATCATGCATCAGTGGATGCATGGTCCAGTGGATACTACCAAGCAAAAAAAAAAACTTGTTAGAAATGGATCAAAGTGAAAGCGTAGCAGATCGGCCTTGATTCTCAAGCTAACATATATCAGCTTAGCCACGTGCCTTTATCTAATCCTCCTTCCTACTAATTAATGCAATGAAAATATCACCCAGAAAATGTAGCAGTTTAGACCTGTCACTTACGTTTACTCTCTGCTTAGTGTAAAATGATGTATTTTTTTAAAAAGTAATAGTAAAAATTTTGAACATAAAGCATCGTACCATAAAGACATAGGAGTGCAAGCTGCACTGATTGCTCAGCTGTGTCCAGCCTTGTGTGAGCTAGCATTCAAAGTATTAACTGCTAGGTTTTCTTTGTTTTTATAAATTATATCAAGAGCATATTTTTTCCAAGCTGCTCTTCATTATAGTGAAAATAAACTTACAGCTTGGTATAGATTATTGCACGTGCTTTTTCTACTTGTTGACCCTAGCATACAAATCTGTAATGAAAAAAAATTGATTGACTCTTAGAGTAGGGGATTGCAACGTAGTGATTTCATGCTCTGTTGTTGGCTAACGAGGCTCCATAGTTTTTATTTAGAGAGGCCCAGTTGCAAAAGAAAAAAAAAAAAAAGAATTGTGTTTGGCCCAGCTGCCAAGGTTACAGCGCAAATGGCTTAAAAGGCTTCAGGGTTCCAAGTGAGCAAGGAATTGTCTCTGCCCAGCAGGTAAGGGATGCATCTAGACAGGAGCTGTTATGCACAAGATGCTGACCGACCCCAGCAATTCATAAATCCAAAAAATTACAACATTCTCTGCTTATCAGTAAATGGAGCAGATGCTCAGCTGTGTAATTAACCCTTTGAATGTCATGAACATGGTGCAGCTTGAGTGAAAGAAGGATGCCCTTTTTCTGAATGTGTTTCTTGTAACAGCCTGGAGAGATCTCAGTCACTCAAGGTACACTGCAATACTGGCAGTCTATAATATATTTCATATAAATATTTTAAGTGTTTCATATATTCATTATAAGGATCAGTTTTTCCCTCTTCTTACACTCCGTGTTTGGCTTATGGTGTTGCTGTAATTGTGTGTAATGTGTCTTTCCATGTGTCACCTGAAACATTTTGCTAAATTCTTTGGCCTGGTTTAGCTGCTGTGGGTGGAGCTCATGTTGAAAAGAAGAGCAGCCCAGATGGCCAACCCTTATAGAGCTCAGTTTCAGGTGATCTCTGATTTTAAATGATTTAAAGCTGCCCTAAAAACTCAACTGTTGGAGTTATCTAGTGATCCCTATGTCACTTGAGGATTATCTGAGGCTTCTTTTTAATTTCACATATGCTCTGCATGAGACATTGAGTTGTAAGTTGCAGGTAGTTGTATATACCTAACCTTTTTTATCTTTCATTGTTTTTATTAGTGTTCTGTTTTAATAATTAATTTTTAATAAAGCCCTGTGTAATTAATCCTCAACTTGTGTACTAAAACCTGGAAGCTGCAGTTCTGTATTCCACATACATTTCCTATATGGATCTGGATGTTAAATGTAATGGCAACTCAAGAATATCCACTTGCTTAAACCATTCTTTAGGGGGAACCATTATATTCATACACACACATTGTCCTCTTTTGTGGGTTCTGTGAGGTTTTATAATCTTTACTAAATCTAGTGCTCTGTCTTTCAGAATTGAGTGATGTCTTTTTTTTTAATATATCTTGGTGCTGTAATTTCTCTCTCAACTGCTAATACTTACTTTGCCCTTATCTTCTTGATACCATTTGGTGTTACCCAGATGCTATTTTCCTATAATTCCACTCTATCAAGATGGTTCTTTCTCATGCTACTTAGGCCCAAGTACTTGGCATTCTTGAGTCTGAAAAATTACATTTAGTGCAGCACAATTCCCCCGCCTCTCCAGGATATCTGATCTATCATGTGCACACATTTGCTTGGATTCCATTATCACCTACTATTCACATTTGCATTTATAAATCATGTGTGAAACTCATTTGCAAATCTGCAGGCCCTTTTCTTCTACAGTATCTTTTACTGTAGTTAATATAACATAAACTAAGCTATTCTTTCATTGCACTGCTTAATATCATGGCTATAGGAGGTTTTCAGGGTGCAGAACAGTGCAAATATTTTTAAAACAGTTATTAGAAATCTGGGAAAAGTAGCTGTGTTTTATTACAGTAAATGCTTACCATATTCTGCTTTTGAAAGTAAAAATACTTTTAAAAATTATAAACGCGTTGCAGTTCTTATTAGCAGAGACATTTCAATTTGTTTTATACTTGTGTCACCTAAAGTCAGCTGAAAGACTTTCTCTAAAATACTTGCTTGAAAAGATTTGCATCATTACTGATATTTTCCAGGTCAAGTTCAAACCTTCGTGCACAATTTTTCAAGCCCCAGAATGCACTGCTAACCTTATCTGCTAAATAGCTGTCTGGTTAGATGAACAGGAGCATAGGCACTATGTTATTTCTGATCCTGGGTTGCAGAGCATATTGTTTTCCTTTTAATTAAATTGTTCCATGGTGTTCTACCCTTAAGATTGTGTGCATGCATTTCATTATCACTTGTTATTCAAACTTGCATCTCATTTGAAATTTGCAAGCGTGGCAGGTTTTTTCCTATCTGCATTATAAATTATTGCTTCATTTCCCATATCATCTGTTAAGAGAGCAGCCTATTTTTAATGGTGTTTTCTCATGTGTAATGTTTCTCCAGCTCTGGATTCAGTCAACTTTGACTTCATTTCCCCCCACAAAGCTTGCTGGATCTGCGTGATTTTATTACTTCTGATTTACTTTCCTTATGCAGCTTCCATCCTCATTTGCTGTTTTTCTCCTGCTGCCATAAAGCACTTCTGTTAAAAACTCCTCCTTCTGGTTCAAAATAAATGAAAAGGAAGGAAGTAATATGAGATTTATGGAGTGAAAAGTACACTGGTTTGTTTAAGAGGGGGCAAAAGTGTAGTTGGTTCCTGTCAGCAAAGAAAGAAGCTTCTAGCACATAGTAAGTTTTTATTTTATCCACTCTTAAAAGATGAAGAAATCTGTGCAGCTTGTAACCAAACTACACACAATATATTCAGCTCCTTATTAAATAATTATTATTATTATCTGCTTACAGAATATTTAGGAGATTACCAGAGCATAGAATTTTGCCATTAAGCTATACAGAAAATTGCTTTGGTACTTGGACTGCTTTTTCCTTTTCCATTTGCCTGTGATGAGAATGGAAGTTGGTCTCGTTTTCTTCTCAGTCCCGCTCTCCATTCCAACCAGATGTGTTTATGGGATACTTACTATTACCCATGGAGAGACGGAGAGAATAGCTGAAACCAGGATAGAAGCTGCAGGAATATCAAAAGGGGTCCCTGGGTGCTATTTCATCCTTCAAATGCTGCTTCTTTATACAAGATAAAGCTGACCAAACTCCTCAATGTGTTTTACATTTTGGCTTTGCCAGTTTTGAAATCCAACTGTGAAATGTACATCTTGAATGCATGCCCGTGTACACATGCCTTTAAATATTCATCCTGAAGTTACTATGCTCTGCTTTCACAGCCCCTCTGAAGGCCCCTATGGAAAGGCCACCATGGGAGTGAGGGAGGGAGAGTTTGGGGGCTGGAGATGCTGGTTTTGGTCCAGCATTGCGCCTGGGGCTTGAGCTCCTCTGAAGCCTCTGGCAGTCTAAAGCTTTTCTCCTGTCCCATAATGTTACCAAAACGGTAACAACAGGCGGATCTGCTCTATCCCAGTAAGAGAAAAGGGCATTTTGCATCTCCTGGGACCAGCTTTGCTGAATCTGGTGTTGTGAGTAGAGCAGCATCTTTAGAGAGAAAGCCTTCAGCAACCAACCAAGATGCACATGGTAGAGAGAATGTTTTTTTCCTGCTGAAATCAGAGAAAGAGTCAAATCCATGATGTAGGAGCTCATGTTGAATGCTGCCTGCCCTTACACCAAGGAGTTGTGCTCCATGGGATAGTCTTTTGCAGTGCCTTGGAGGCAGATGGGATGATAGGCAAAAGGTGAGGAGTAATAATGTGTTTGCAGCTATGCAGACCAACCAGCTGTTCTTCATTTCCTATGGAATGGAAAGTGGGAGGAGGAGACTCATCTCCATAACAGCAAGGTCCTCATCTGTGCCAGTTTCTGTAAGCATGGCACAGGGAGTGAGAATTGGCTTGTGTGATTTTGGATTATACACACTAAAACCTCTTCTGTTTGGCTTAAAATTTAGGTACTAGATGTTTTTCCCTTAAAAACATTTTTTTGGAAGAAGTATTCTTCATTTTATCTTTAAGTGGCACAGGAGCTGAAGGGGAAAAGAATGGTTTGATAACTTGTCATCTTTAAGAGAGGATAAATCTTTAACCTTAATAGAAATAAAATGCACGCAGTAGAAATATTTATTGTAGCAAATATATCTAATTTTAAAATGATGAAGTAGGTGGATAAGACCTGTCTGTGTAGAACCAGATTGTAAAGATTAAGACTTTAAACACGTACCTCACAGCTGCCAATAAAAATGGCAGCCACACTGCTTATCAGTGTCCTTATCCGTTTAAGGAAAATGCATGTGTACAGTGTTAGAGTCTGTGAACACTTTATTTAATATTCAGCAAGCATTACATGTTGGCAGTAGAAACAACATATTACAGACTTGTGGTTTGAATTATGGCTATAGTGCAACACTGATCCTGCAGTCATTTGGCTGTGAAGATAGCTCTCCTAAATGAGAAACAGCACCCTTTTTTGACAAATATTATCTGGCACCTTTGAACTGCTGTTAACTGAAAACATAAAATGCTTGCTCAGGTGTCGGGTTCACTGGAAACTATAGGCTAACATTATGGATGATATCACGGGAGGAAATAACTGGGAATTTAGGACTCTTTCTGAGTTTCTGAAGTATTTTTTTCCTGTCAGGAAGCCCCTGGAATTAAATAGCGGGTTTTTCCTTCACCACTTAATCTCTACTACTGTAACTGCGAGGAGCCTGGGCATGATGAGAATTTAACATGATCTGTCATCCAGAGCTATCTTTAACTCAGAGCTTTTCCATATATAGGAACACTTCCCTCAACCGCTCCCATCTACTGTCCTCACAAGGGACAGTATTTGCTGGGGGAGGGAGGAGAGGAGGTGTAAAGGGAGAAAATATGTATAAAAAGCTTGTTCCTCAGCTTTGCCATATAAGTAAAAGAATTGAGTTAAACTTTGTACACCACTTCTAAGGCCTGATTCTATCTCCAGCTCCCAACATTCATGTTCTTGAGTGGGGCTGATCGTGCCTCTGTGTGAAGCCCTTCCCACATCCCCAGGATGGACAATGGCGCATGGGTGTGGGTTGGGTCCTCTACTCAGCCAAGCACTTCAAAGCATTAGCTAGATAAATGCTGAAAGGACTGTGTTGCATCTGCAATGATGAAGGGAAATAGATGGGCATCTGAAGAGGCTTGTCATTCATTAGTGGACAAGCACTGAATGATTTTCTTTGCTGAAGAACTCAGAGGCTGTCCTGGAGAGTCGGAACAGTTCTTCTTGTTTGTATACTGCTAAAAGTATTTTTGTCTACTACAGTAAATGCACATTCTCTTTATAAAGTGCTATGTTTCATTGCGGACAAAATGGAATTTATAGAACATATACTGAATCAGATCTTGTAATTACCTATCTTCTAGTTATAATAATGGAGTTAATTGAATCGCAATTCAGAAAACTCTGACTATATGCAATTAAACTTGAAATTTAGTGTTAGAATCCCTGTTAGTACCTAAAATACAACTTTAAAATAATGTTCTGGGCTTAAAACCTACATTTCTGGAGGCATTCAAGGCTAGCTTGGATGAGGCCCTGGGCATCCTGATTTGGTGGGTGGCAGCCCTGCTCACAGCAGGGGGTTGGAGCTGGGGGGTCTTTAAGACCACTTCCAACCCAGATCATTCTATGATTTTATCATTCTATCATTCTGTGATTTCTCAAAGAGTATCTGAATGACTTCACCAGGCAGACAGTTGGCTTGCCTGTCTCAGGGTGTCAGGGTTACCTGTCTCCTTAAACAGAGCTTTCAAACACAAAAACATCCATATTAAGGCAGACTGAGAGTTCATCTAGAGTAGTATCTTCTTGACAGTTGCCTGTGCAAGTGGTAGGGTGGGGAGAAGATGCCAGAAATACCTAATGCTGTGCTCCCAGTATGCCTCCCAAGAAATCCTCACTGTGGAAACTTTTAAAGATTGAATCTGGACTTTTCTAGCAGATGGCATAACCACTCCCACATCCTCTTCCACCAACCTGATTCTATTTCTCGTCTTCCTATGAACCACTTTACATGGTGCTCATCTTTCCCTCCACGCTTCCAGTTCTGTAAGATGTACATATTTTTGAGAATAAAGCCACTGCTGGAATTATTTTCCTTAAAAATATTCATGATAGTAGCATAAAATAGAAGAAAAACAATAGTACTGGGTGTTCATGTCTATCATTAGGTATAGGGCATGTCCCATAGAATAGCTAAAATTTTCTGTGAAATAGTGGTATGTTTCTACCATTTTTCTGTCCGATCTGTATAATTACTGCTTTCTAACAGATTTTGTTTGTGCTAAACAAGGGAAAAGAAGTTAAGAGCTCCTATAGGCACACCTTTTCCTCTACCTAAAGGAAACAAGTATACTTTGTAAAACACAGCGGACCTTTTATCGCCTCAGTGTTGCCTGGTG
>PPHD01021514.1:0-13218 GCA_002909625.1 Bambusicola thoracicus | reverse complement strand
AAAACATGGAAATACAATTATTTCAGGAAAATACATTGTCCCATTCTCTCTTTCTGTGCTTGCTGTTTGTTTCTTTAGGATTTGGTTGTTGCTAGCCTTGAATATTTATGACAGACTGCAATTGATTAAACTGGGTAAAGAACCCGGTATGTTATTGAACAGACTGTCAAGATACGTATATCTCTGATAAAAGCGCTGGGCTTCATCCTGAAGAACAATCTCCCCTCCTTTGTCTTCCTGTGTCTGCACTGACTCAAGGCAAGTTCAGCTACCCAGGGATGTCAACACAATATAGGCAAAGCTTCTACGTGTGGTAAAGAACCATGACTTTCTGCTGTAGTTTGTGTCTCTGCTGTGCACTGATATATATTTGCCATCCTGAACCAAATCTTGGTCCCAAAGAAGTTAGCGCAGGTTTTGACATGGACTTGAAGAGGGCCAGGGTTTCATTCTGTAATTCTTAGCACCATTATGTTCCACATAACAGTATGTACTGTATACTCTTATGGGAAGATCTAACAAGGTATTTCTAAGCAAGCAGGTTCCAGGATCTGGAAAGCAATACATTACAGAACAAATCTACTGCTTGCCTCTGCCACAGCACTGGACTCTTTGATTCATCATCTAATATATATTGTCTGGTGTTTTCCCAATGCTTCTCATTTATGCCTATTAATAAGGAGAAAACTTCACTATCCACGTGTTGGAAGATCTTAAAAACAAACACAAAAAATAACAATGACAGCACAAAAGAGTCTCATCACTGACTATACACTTTGTAATCTGTTTGGGAAATCTAGCATTCTGGCACGGAATGGAGATGGTGTGGATTGCTGTTAATGATCAATCAGTGCTCTGCTATTTCCTGAAGAAGGTTGTAAAACTATGAAGGAAATGTAGCTGGAGTAGGAATTAATATCATTATCTTATGAGACTGTCAAAGTACTAAGCAATTCCATGCTGTTCCTGTTGTAACTGCATTGCAACTTCTGCTGTTTTGTAAGCAGTGCTATCCTTCGCTAACAGCATTGCTGAATAGCTGAGAAATGGCCCATTGTGTACCTTATAAGCAGACAAGATGGCTGATTAAAATCTGATCTGGATCTCACATACTGTTTTAGGTGATGCTTTTATCAACAAAACATCTTGTACACAAACGCATAAACAGCCTATGAAAATTATGGCTTTTCTGGTCTTGGCTTCCTTCCAGGATTTTACTGAAGGCTGTAGGTGATGCAGATTCAGATATTTAATATGTGGTATTCTGGTTTAATCGGATTTAATTAGAAGCTTTAAGATTAAATAAGAGTTTTACTTTGTTCAGACATATGTGAGGTTTTAAGGAGAACATAATTGTTTGGCTGACTGTCACAAGCACAACCAAAATTCGTATTTTTCTGATATAGACTGGCATTTGGAGCCTCACACTTTCAGCTTCCCCCACAGACTGAGTGTGAACAATCTTGTGCATATGTAGTTAGTGAATACTGGAGTAAATTTAGGGTGATATAAATGGTATTCCGGGATTAGAACAGATGATCAGGTTTGATCCTCCACAGAACACAGATCAGCCAGTCCATTGTTTGACCTCATTTTTTGAGACATCACCTGACTGTCTTTCCTCTTTTACTCAAGTAATTGTGTGCAAATTCTTTATACAGAGAATATTTTCCCGTCTGGGTTGATTGCAAACATTTACAAGCATTCTGTTTGTTCAACTTCCAACTCTCCACCAGCGTATAAGAAAATAGTAATCATACATTTGGAATAAACTCACAACAGAGAGTATTTCAATAACTCTGCAATTAGCATCTGACACATGGTGCTGCTGCACACTGGTCACCTATGGAGGGTCCTGTACAGAATTCAGTGACAAGTAACAGAAACCCTCCTTCTTTATAATGTAGCCAAGAGCATGCTCTCTCCCTCTGACTTTATCAGCAAAGACTACTTGAGAAACAGACATGACCTCAAGAGCATAATTCATCGTTAGGAAGGATAGGTTCCAGCCAAGCCAGAGAAGAAAATAGCCTTGAAATTGGCCAAGAACAGATCCAACACGAAGTATGAGGATGGCTGTTCACAGCTGCTCCCAGGAGGAAGCAAAGATTATCCTATAGAGTTACACAGCCCACTTCTTGCAAGTTGGAGAGGCGATGTGAAGGTGCTGACAGAGGGGCTCTCCTTATGTAAAAAGAAAACACCAGCCTGAGTGAGAAAGATGGTACTAGAGACTTTTTAAGAGGTTGGCTTTTTTACAAGGTAATCATTGCTTTTGTTTGATTTTAGTTGACACAGTGAAGCAACTTCTTGTGAAGTATCAGTGAAATTACCTAGCTCCACAGTAGCTTATTAGAATAAAAACTAAAATAATAACTGTATGCTACCTGGAATCTTTGTGAAACTGCTCTATTTTGTATTTGAAAACCATTTGGTGGTTTCTAGATGGAGGTCATGACAGAGAAGTTAAAATGTAAAATAGAATATAATGAATATGATGTAGAGGAGGGTTGTTAGAAATAGCGTAGTTTGGTTAGGTTGTGATTGGACTCAATGATCTTAAAGGTCTTTTCCAACCTGAGCAGTTGCATTCTATGATTCTATACAATAACATCATATTTTCTCAAAAATTTGGGCTTTTTTGAGATAATGACTAACAAACAAATAGTCAGTTTGGGGGGTTCTTTGTGTTAATATGAACCACCAGCAGCATGTGTGTACATAGATCAAAAGCAAGTAACAGTAACCTAAAGTAATCTAAAGGAAACTGATATTTGAAAAAAATATGTACTATCAAAGCAGCACAGACTGGCAGTAGAAACAGAACTGCAGTTGTGTGTAAGATTTGGTGTCCTTTGAAAGGACACTTGGGTTATGCTTCGTCATCAAAATCCCTGCTGTGACCTGAAGACTCAACTGTTTCTAAGATGCTTAGTACCCCCAAAACTCTGGACATCTACTGCTACTCTCAGCTCTGGGCACTGGACAGCTTTTCTTATTCTTGGATTATATTTTGCTGAGGAAATGACTTTAGGACCATCCTATTTAAATGAGAGCTGTATATTCACACATTAAACACATACCAGCACTTGTCTGCTAAGCCACATAGCCCACATTAAGTCCTTGTTCTACTGTGCAAATATTGAATTGATCCAACCCATCCAAAGTCAGCTAAATTGTTCGTAAAGCCACAACTACCATTATTCAAAAGTTTTAAATTGACAGGAAACAATGACTTTAGAAACTTTCCTTTGAAGCTGACTGAAGAGATGGGCGCACTGAACGTCTCTCCATATTCATGTCCTTTTAACAAAGAAGGGCTTGTCCAGATGCTGGGGGAAAGCTTCTGAAAAGGGGATTCATTCCAAGAACAAAAAGCCCAACCTCTGCCCTTACCAGAGTGCAAGAAGATTTGCCTGTTTTGCTTTGCTTTGTTTCTTTTTTTTCAATCACTCCTTCAACAGATGGGCAGCAACCATACATCTCATTGGAAAAGTTCACCAATGGAGCGGCCAGGCTTCCAGCAGCTCCTGGCATGGCACAGACAAAAGGGCGTTTCTCTGACACAGGCCCTGCTCTAGAGGGACTTAGTTTTGTCATTCAAATTGTGTCATGGACATGCTCGGGCATCTACAGTGGGTGGGCCCAGCTGTCCGCATATCTAGCATATACCTTATTAATAGCTAAAGATCTGCCAGTACAAGAGACTTACACCTCTCTGGTGTTGCTACACCTCATCTATGTGCAGCTGTCCACACCACCAGGAGGGAGGTGGTGGGAAGATGTGATGGGCAGGATGGTGGGACAGAACTGCCTCCTTTGGGCAGGAGCACAGCCATGGATCAGCTTACCCCGATCAGGAGAAGCTGCTGTCTGACCCCACTCAACACTTACATGCACTGCTTTGAAGTGCATGCCTTCAGCAGGACAAAACCATGCACAAATATGCAGCGCAGGGAGGTCACCTTCTCAGGACAATGTTAACTTTCAAAATGCAATGCACAGCCTTTGCTTAGACAAACTTAACTGCTACATGAAGAGCATTTTTATAGTTTAAATTTTTGTCTTCAAAGAAGAAAATAAGGAGGAAGAAAGAAAAAGGATCTAATTGGCTTACACACTCAAACGTGCATATGCTCAGCACAATATAGCACACATCGAGCAAATCAAAGCCACCTTAGACTCAGAATTTCTGCAGCTCTTCCCTCCCGTAACCTTCCAGGCTAACTAATTAATAGACACCATATGTCAAGTAGTCTACTATGGCCATAAATCCAGGATATGAACAGGCTGATCTCCTCATCGCCTTGGGGCCTTGTGCGTAAATCAAATTTAAGCATCACTATTGATTTGCTAACATCCCTCCACCTTTCAACCTGGTGTAAATAACGATACAAAGGATAATCAGGGTCCTACCATGCAAACACTTTCATCTCTGATTTTTTTTTTTTTTGCCAAATCTTCTAAGCAGCCATCAGCAGTAAGTATGATTCCAATCAAACACTTTGCAGATATGACATAAAAGTAGAGAAAATGATCAGAAACAAAAATTTGAATTCAGATCTTTATTATACAGGCCCAAAGCTGTGGTCACCATGCAGTTACACCGTAATGGGAATGATCTTGCTGAAAGGATCTCACTAAACAAATTTAAAGAGACCACAGACTACAGCATTCCAAATAACTGGCACTTTGATTTTTGAAAGAGCAAAAATAAATAGAGGAATGGCAAGTATGTCCTTTTCACATATGTTGGGGCTTATACACATTCCTTCTTTTCTATAGCTATTTTGGAGACAAAATCAGCAAATACTGCCCCCAAAAATATCAACCTTTCATATGAGGGCTCAGGTAAATTAGCTGTTTCTCTCTCCTTAGTTATTTGATCAAACATATTCCGATATGCCAAACCAAACACCAAGCCCACAATGTGTTGGTTTTTTGGTTTTTTTTTTGTATTGTTTTCCTCCTTCCCACCCTTTCCTCCACCATTCAAGACACTAACAAGGACTAAGTGGAGACATTTAGTCAAATAAAAGCCCTGAAACTTTTCCTTTCTAGTTTTCCATGATACTTAAGGATACATAATTTAAGGATCCATCACAAATCTAAAAAAGGTTCAGGTTCCTGACAAGTAATTAAAAATCTCTGGAATATAGATAGCCACAGTGAAGAGCTGCACATAGACTGCACACATAGTGTTATGTAAAAGTGGTTACCTTTAAAAAAAAACAACATTTTTTAAAATCTGGAGACCAAAACAAAGCATGTCTTATTCCCTAGAGGATTTTCTTGCAACCTGTTCTTCAATTATTTGCACTAGGAGATGCTACAAATGGTATTAGTTACAATAATGTTGCCTTCTGGTCCAGCAGAAGAACCTTTCTCTCCGATGGATGCAAAACTGTTCATCTGAGTAGATCATCCTCAACAGCACAAATATGGTCTAGAAACTCATAGAGTTTATGGTTTTAATTTATAAAATTAAACCTGCGCCAGACAGGTAATACTGGTATGTAACTTTGCCATCCCTGGGTTCTGTCAGAAACGGGGTACTGAGGTGCTCAGAGCCGTCTCAGTCTGCAGCGCTGGGATCCTTCTGGCACTTCAGACCCGAGAGGCGATGTGATGCATGCTAGAACATGGGCGCACGTCTCGCTTAACTCTGCAGAGCCAGGGGCATGGTAAGCTGCCAGAACTTCCTTCATCTTGCCTGTTGACAAAAGGAACAATAACTAGTCATCACTGGGTGCTGGAGTGTAATTCCAACTTCTAAAAAGTCCTGTAAATGAGACTGTTTTTTACTAGGCAATAGCAAATTTTCATAAATAATAGTTTTCTGATGCGGTATGGGATGCTTCTGAAGGAGAAAGGTGTCTTAGCTGGGAGGTTCCTAAACTGTTAGCCAGGATTAAGCACACCACTATTTTAAAAGCATTATTCATTTTACCTTCCATTGTCCAGTAGCTCAGTATTTTAAAATCTTCATTGGGATATTACGTAGCAAGTTCCCTCACCAAAAGTGCTGTATTGTCTGTTATGCACACTGATACAGTGTAAATAATTCAGAGGATTGTTAAAGACTTCACGAGTAGGAATCCCATAGATTAATAAGTGACTTACCTAAGTCTGGTATATAACTATCTCTGACACATATTGCTCATGTCTGTTATGCATTGATAGCAACTATTATTTGTTTATGAGTGTTTCATAAATGATGCATTCAATGGACTTCCCAAAACTGTGGCTCAGGAAAGACCACTGGATTTTCTACTCTGATTTCCTGTCAATTACAGAGGACTATCTGGATAAAGTATGAAATCCATGTACCTTGACTTTCTAAAATCCAAACCTTTACTATTACAGACCGAGAAAAAGAACGACCAAGCATACCTCTGCAATATGTAGTTGCTTCAGGATAGGTACAAAGAGAGACAGAGGTATTCTGGGAGGGCAATTCTTCAGATAATATCTATTCTATTTTCCATTCGCTATAATGAGACTGAAGACTGACCTTTCATGTGGCTACAATTAAGTGTTTTGTATGCTATCACAGGGATCTGACTGCATCTATCAGCTTATTTCACAAAGACCATTCACAAAGCCATCAGACAGTAGTTAATTTCAATCAATACTGACACAAGCAAAATTAGAAAAAGTTTAATTGCTTCAATCTGATGTAAATACAGAAGGCATGCAGTAAATTCCTGAATTATTATTATTATTTTGCATACTCTGAAGACTTCTGGAGACATCCAAAATACTTTTTCTATGTATAGCTATTACCCTCATCATTTTCACATCCACAGAAATCACTAAAGGAGCAGGGCTAACAGGTAATTTGATAGATCACTTCATCCATCCCTGACCTATGCTATGTCTGCTGATGTCTGACCTATTTTTAAACTTCTGGAAGGCTGAAGATTCTATGAATTCCCACAAAGCAAACTATCCCAGAGCTCCTCTTTTCCTTGCCACTTCATTTTTTTTCCTGATGCTAAAATTAAATCATTCCTGCTATGATTTAAGTCTATTATTCTTTTCTCATACCAATAGCATTTAACCGCCATCAGTAAAATCGCTTCCTCTTCAGAGTCAACTTACTATACAAAGGCTGCTATCATGTCTTCCTTCCATCTTCCTGTTTCTAGACTAAACAATCCTTCAGTCTTCCCCTAAAGACCCACGTGTTTTAGACCTTTGACTAGGCTCACTGGCCTCTCCTTAATGTTCTCTGGCTGAATTGGATCCTACTTGAGCAGCATGGTAAAGCACCGAGGCCTTATCAGTAGTGATTAAAATAATTACGTTATAAGCTTTATTTATTCTCATTCATATGCCCACAACATTGTTGGCCTTGGTTGCAGTAGCACAATACCACTGGCACATGTTCAACTCAGGATCATTATAACAGTCTTCTGCAGCACTGCTGCCTGGCCACTCATTTCCCACTGGTATATGTTGCAGCTGATAATGCCCACCCATACGTATGCTTCTCTAGTCTGTAATTCAACTGCTGGAAATACGGTATTTTCTAGGCTACTCCAACACTTTATCAAGATCGTTTTCCACTCAAAGCCTTGCTTTAGCACACTTGTTCTAGTCTATAAATTTATTAAACCAACTTTCTGGCCTTTCATTCACATTATCTGTGAGAATACTGAGTAGTACCAGAACAAGTTAAAATGTTTGCAGAACAGCACTTAATGGTATATCATTGCCAACTACTCTCTGCAATGGTTCCAAATTACTTATGCACTCACTTCACAGTAATTTATTCTAGCTGAGTTTCCCTAGAACAAATGAGCATATAAACAACTAAAATATATTGCCATACAGCCTTATTCAAATAAAGCAGGTAATACTATTAGATCTTTTAAAATTAAGTACTGTACGCTCTTTGAGAACGAAAGCATTATGTAGAAAAAATTAAACTGAAAACACAATCTCCCTAATAACTGATTGTACATCCATATAACTACTTTCATGAAGTATGTGCTCTACTGGAATATTGTTCAATTAGGGCTTAATGGAACTCTCTGACAGCCTTTTAAAACTGTTTTTGCTTCAATAGAAACCTTCACTTAGAAAACAGCAAAGATATATCGCTACAACACTTCAACTGGAAATAAGTTAGTTCTACAGCATCAGAAAATACCAAGTTGCAAAATTACTATTCATCTTGCATAAGTTCTTGATCAGAAATGTACTGAACAGAGAGCACAAACATCCACAGAGCCAGCTATAATGACACTCGTCATAGAAAGGATTTCCACTTATGTTAATCTTGATGGAAACACATGACAGCTGCACAAATACAGGACACACAGATCACTCTTCCTACCTAATACAGTTTATTTGCCAGAATTTTTTCTATTTCTAATTCTATGCCATATTCTTTTTATGCTATCTGAGCCACTCACAACAGTGAAATAGCTTGCTCTCTGAAGTGGAGCCAGAGCCCTCAGTTCTTTCACAGTGATATGAAACATGGTATTTTCAGTTCTGAACTAGAAACACTGGAAGCTAGCAGAATTTGAAACACAAATCTAAATACAATACAAAACCAACTATTAAGTAACAAGAAATTTCATTTGATTTGGTATTTAGCCTCTACCTTATTAAATTTCCAGGAAGAGAAGAGAAAAAAACTGACTCTCAAAAATATGTGACTACAGAAAGACAATAGCATATATAATAGAAAATATAAAAATGTTTTGTATTTTCTTCAGCGGAAAAGAAGGCAATGTAAGGAGGGATGTCCCTGTCTGCCTGATCCAGCACCAGCAGCAACGTACAGCTGCTGTCTGACTGTTGGGGCAGGGGAGGGTTCTCACAGTAATCTCTGCCCCTTATGGCAAGACAAAAGTCCTGAGACTGATATTAACCAGATGTCTTCACTTCTCTGAGATGAGAGTAGCTTTAGGGGTTTTAAATTATAAAGATGTAAGAGACTTTACTGAGTATTGTAGGCATATAGATGCTAAAATTACTTTCCCCATTCATAGTCAGAGCTAGAATTTCCTACCTTTCCTTAAACTGAGACTTTTTGTATTGGTGAAAGTGAAGGAAAGACAAATTTCTCAATCAGAAGTGCAGCTGGAAGAAATCACATGTAGCAGATCGCTTAGCAGCAGCAGAGATGGCACTCTGGTGATTTGCTGAGTTGTATGTGTCACAGTGACCTCTCTCAAAAGACCACGTAATAACTGCCACGTGAATCCAGAAGTAAAGTCTGCTCAGCTTGTCTGCTTTGCAGCCAACGGAGGATGAACTGCTAAGTGATGAGTCCTGCTTTCTATGCCCCAGTATTATGATATAATCATGTCCTGGTAGAGAAAAACGACTGCATCACCTCACATGACGGTTGTAGCGTCCCATCCCTATGAGGGTGTGTGGATCTTGATGTGCTTTGAAGAGCCATGAGCTCTACTACATGGACAGGATGCTTTGTTCCTCCAAGACTTTTGAAACCCATAGAGTGAGGTCACCTGGATGGGCTTCCCAACCTAAAAACATGGATCTGATGATACTATGGGGACAACAGAGGAGGTGAAGAGGTGTCCACCTGCAGGTACTGGCATCACAGATGCTTACAGACCAAGGTGTGTGACTGGATGGGCACAGTCAATTTCAGAAACATCAGGCAGACATCAAAAGTGAATAGAAGGGCAAGAGAGGCAAAGCTGGTGCACTAATCCTGTTGTTACTTGAAATTGTCTATTCTGGAAATAAGGACAATTCTTCTGCTATAATCCTATATCCTGAGGGATATTCATAAAACATCCAGCGCATTATCTTTTTGAAGGACCACCACTTTTCAGTGATGGTTGAAGTTGCATACAGAGATGCAGTTCTGATAAACACAAGACCTCTCCTCATATCTGAAGTTATGCACAAAGGAGCTGCTCCAATCATATGGAATGGGGGAGTGATTCACTTCACCAGGGTTAGTTTTCTAAGGATGGAACTCAGTTGTCTAATCACAGGTGTCTCATCATGCCTAAAGGTTTCCCACCTCATCAATGCATCTTTAATGGTACTTGCACTTCTGCACATGCAGCACGCTATGACAAATGTCGCACACCAAGCAAGAGTTACATACAGACACACAGTGTTGGGCACCTCATGAGGAGAATGTGTCTCACTTGTTGAAGTGCCAAATGTAAAAGTCAGGAGGCAGCCACAGAGGTGTGTGGGTGACCCTGCCCTGCTGAGAGCTCTCTGCACTACAGGAACAAAGCAGTCAGCTTGGCAGTGTAAATGTTTTGCATGAGATGAGATTCTCAGTCATTTTTGCAAAAGCAAGGAATGGGAAAAATTCCAGAAGTGTAGCATTAACACATTGACTGACAGAGGGAAAATTAATGACAGTGTAATTAAGCCTAAAGTTACCAAATACTGAATTAATTAATAACAAGTTCAAGTTTTAATGAAGTTAGCAGGCACCATGAAACATACAGGTTTTAACTGACTTCGAATTTCAGTGAAAGTTTATGGCTTAGAAAGGAAACTACTGATAATGAAATAGCTCAATATTCTTGCTCCTGAATGTCATAACCTTTATAATACGGAAATGCCAACAACTACATACTTGAATCCAACTGTGAAGCACCCATCTCTAATATGCTAGAGAAGACTCTATGAAGATAACACTAATATTTGGAACATCATGTCACGTTGCCTATTTTTATGTCCTATCCAAACAGGGCATTTTAAAATTATGATGGCAATTTAAGCAATTCAATCAACAGTGCTTTTTAGGGGTGTAAAATGAGTAGTGACCTTCAATATCTGAAATACTGTAGCATTTCTTTACTTATGTTACACAACAATTCTCGTAGCTGATTTTTTAAAACAAATTAACAGAAGAACAATTAGGCAAAAGTATATCTAAGAGTCTCGGAGACATAAGAGGAAAATTTAGAAATAAACAGCTCAGTGGCATACCACATTTGTAGCTCAGATGTGACAGGGTCTCAAAGTGCCAGCTCTCCAAAATGCTGCTGGGCACCCTGCCTCTTCCTCTGGGCTTGGGTGAGTGCTGCACCAGAGAGGAATTTCACCATCTCTGGACAAACACAGATCTTGACTTTATCAGATACGGCTTTGTCAACTCTAGAGGCTTTCTGCTGTGTCCTGTGGTGTGATTATTTCTGTAAAACATCACTTGCTGAAGAGAGATGCTCACATGACAATCTCAGTTTTCATTTATTAGTTTACTTTCATTTATAGACTAAAAAGAAAAGGTGCAAAATGTGACTTTTTCTCTTGTGATAGGCTCAGAATAGGCTGAGAAAAACAGAAACCAAAACAAAAGGGATTTGCAGAGAATTAATCTTAAGATTTCTCAGGATTTTAAAGCCAGTCTTGTAAATCTTGAAGCCATGACTTTTTGCTTGTTTGACATGTGCGGGATGAGAAACATCTGGATCTGCTGACTGCCAGATCAGCAGGCTGAAGCAAGTTACCTTACTCGGCAGTACTATGAGGGAGACAAGGATTTACATTACTGCTGGAGTACAGCCATGTTGCTACAGGACTGACCTGTGACAGAGAGACAGCTCCTGACACAGCAGGCAGTATGCTCTTTCTGCACTCAGCAGTGCTCATGGGCACAGATATGGTGCAGCAGGGTGTGAGAGCTGGAAACTGCTGAACAACACACTGACGTGCAAAGGAAGAGCCTTAATTCCTGCTTTTGGGCCTGGCTACAGAGTTGCTCTACTTTGCCTCAAGGCAGGGACACATTCACAAGCAGGGTGTTGGCAGTTTGTACAAATCCTTTGGGTTGACCTGAAATGCTGAAGGGAAAGGCTGATTGAATTGGTCCTCATCCTGTACAAGGGGATGAGGATAAGGATGAAGGATACGAGAAGAGGCTCCATCTCACTGAGAACTCCTCATTCCCCAGGGCAGTCTCAAGCATACAGAATTGTAGACCTTTGCTATTTGGAGCAGGATGGGTACCACACATGGGAACAAGACTTAGGTTCCTTTCCATTAACTGACCAAGTTGTATCCCATTTTTTTCCTGACTCTTTCAGAAATTCATTGCTTATATTTATAGATACATATAAATAAGACAACACCTATTCAGGTACTTTTGCTTGTTGGGTTTTTCTATTCTTTCCCAATAGCTTGTCTCTATATCCATTCCAGTTTGATTCTTCATCAACATGGGTGATGAAACCTCTGTACTACATATAGCCTACAAATACCTTCTATAAAGGCATAGATAATTTCACTACGTCTGCTGAAAACACCTTACATGGTATGCGCTAAGATAGCATTTATCTTTTACTCAGCTGTATTACATCTACAGCTCAGAGACATTCCACAACTCATAAACATGCTTTGCTTTTCCCCTCACAGTAATTGCAGAAATTCAATTTCTTTGTTAAAGCGTCTGACTTCACATAGGTATTACTAAATTTTATCCCAGTCTTTCAGCATTATCTTTGGATGAAACACACATCTGCAGCTCTATGCCAGGTTCTCATTAACATGCAGAATGAATCTTTCCCTTGCCTTGTTTGCATGCCCCTTTGCTCTCTAAGAGTTTTGTTTTCTCCCTGCTTGTAGTCATGCAGCAGAGACCTTCAGATTCCTTCCCACATGTTTTACACAGTCCCCATTCTGCAGTAGAAATACTGTTTCCAACAGCTAAGTGCAGAAATTCCCTCCCTGGAGGAATTAGAAATGTAGGAATAACCAAGAAAGCTGAACCTCACAAGCGATAGATTCTTTTAAATATACTGAAAATTGCTTGAGAAATGTCAGATACATTTAAACATTTAATTGCTTAAAAGAAATAGCTTTAGATAATGTCTTAATTGACTTTATTGAAGGTACAAGGTATGACTAGTCCTTACTTGTGGTTTCTCTGTAACCTTAGCAAATCAGAAAGTCAGCAACTTCAGTGCTAACTTACAGAGTCTGGCACTAAATATACTTCTGGCACCTTTAATTCAGATTTATAAATTACATCTATAGAGAGATATATATATAGAAGGTTGCTTAGTCCCATACTTTTATTTGCCTACAAATGTTTCTGTATTGATGGTAAATCAGTCCAATGCTAAGTAAGCAGGTGACAATCTTTCTGTAGAAAACTTTCTTCAGATTGTTAACTCCATTTTCTAATCACAAGAGAATTTTTTATTTCACCAGATACCACGCTCAACCTTCTCTTCTAAAATATAGACCAAGGCACTC
>PPHD01021511.1:1094-13220 GCA_002909625.1 Bambusicola thoracicus | reverse complement strand
ACAGACTCACAGCATCATGTCCAGCAGCACCAGGAACTGGGGCACGGAGCAGCACCCAGAACCAAAGCAGCAACAAGGATTGAGCAGCAACTCTGCAAACACCGACGGGTTGGGGAGCGCTGAGTGATGCAGGAGAGCCCAGCTTTCAACAGAGATGGGAAAACGTCCCCTTGGGCCCTTCTTGGCTGCACGATGCTGGCTGCTGGTGGCTCCCCATGCTCAGGATGCGGAGCAAATGGAAATTCCTGACCTGCGCAGGGCAGGAGGGCACTGTGGAGCCTCCCTGGCACTGGGCCCAGGCCTGCTGAGCAGGCTCCCCTGCCACATCCCAGCCACTCGCCGGCAGTGCAGCCTAAAAACAACTGTCAGAGCCCACACGGCCCCGGTGTCACCTTCCTGTGTGCCTGGGGTCACTTGCTGCTCGCTGCAGCCCGGCACGTCCTTCCCTGCTGCCGCTGCCCCTTCCCAGGGCACGCAGGGGCTGGCTCCTGGCCCAGGCTGTGTCTCCCAGGGGGGTCCCAAATCCTGCACGGAGGCTTTAAATCTGTACCATAACAACTGGAGGTGGTGCCGAGCCCTTCTCTGAGGACTTTCTGGGAAGAAAGAGGTGCAGAGGGCTTCTGCCATTGCAGGGGATGATGCTGTGACTGCTGGGTAAGGAACAGAGGCGTCAGCCAAGGGTAGCTAAAGAAACATGGTTGGAGGCTAAGGCTGCTCCTGCCCTGGGGTGTTCAGGCTGATGAAGCTGAAGCTCATGCAGTCTGGCTGCAGCAGAATCTCTGCCCTGGCCAAGGAACCTGGCTCCCCATGGCAGGGACCCAGCAGAGACCAGCATGTCCCAGACGTGGTTTATTCTGCAGATCAAGGGGTTTCCCCATTGTACCGGTACAGAGACAGCAGAAAAACCTCAGGCAACGCCGGTTCCAGGGAGACATGGCATGAAGCTCTGGCACGGAGGGGCTAGGGGTGCCAGATGATGTTGCCAGAGCTCCCCCAGCCCCTCTCCCTGCCAGGCTCCTGTCCTTGAGGAGGGCACCCACTGCTCCCCGCTGCCCTGTGAAGGATGGGAGCCACGAGCAGCACCAGCCTCACTGCTGGCAGCCCTGCAGGGCCGCAGCTTCATCACCAGCCCCCCAGGAGCCGGGCAGCCACCCTGATACCCACCCCACACATGCAGCTCAGGGGATCCAGCCCCATTCATCCCCCCTTCCAGAGGAGAAGCAGCCAGATCCAGCGTACCCTGGGTGTCCCTCAGCAGCTCCATGTCCTCAGCATCGCACCGGCCCCATTTATGCTCTGCTGGTACCACGCTGCTGCTGGCCATGCTGATGGCAGAGGGCAGTCCCCAGTCTCCAAGTCCAGTGGGATGGGCTCGTGGCAGCTCTCAGAGCACGGACAGGTCGTGGCACGACTTGGAGCGGGCTTTGAGGGTCACCTTGCTGCTGTTCCTGGCCACCATCCTGTCGAGGAAGCGCCGGGCCCTCTTGGTGAGGCTCTCCTTGCGCCGGTGGCTGGATGCAGGCTCTTTGCCCTCACGGCGCAGGCGCAGCTGCCGCACCACCCCCTCGAAGAGCTCATCCACGTTGTGCTGCAAGGCTGCCGACGTCTCGATGAACTTGCAGTCAAAAACCACGGCACAGGCACGGCCCTCTGCAAGGGTGGGGGGGTAGGGAGGGGGTATGGCCCCGCTGGCACCCTCTGTCCTGAGGGATGTAGCAGGAGCTGTAGCATGGGACACAGGGACAGACACGGACATGCTCACCTTCAATGGAGACCTCGCGGCAGCGCACCAGGTCGGATTTGTTCCCCACTAGGATAATGGGGATGTCCTCCGCCTGCCGCGCGCGGCGCAGATGGATACGCAGCTCCGAGGCGCTCTCAAAGCTGCTGCGGTCCGTGATGGAGTAGACGATGACGTAGGCATTGCCCACCTGCAGGCACTGACTGCGGCGCCAGCTCTCCTCGCCCTGCCGGCACATGGGAAATGAAACATCACTGCACTGCAAGGGCTGCTGGCATCCCCTGTGGCTCCTGGGTTTGAGCCGGCACAGTGCCGGGGATCTGCCAGCATGCCCCACCAGCACCCGCACTGTGGGCAGCATGTGCATTGCTCCATCAGTAAAACACGGCTCCTGGTTCTGGGGCACGTTTCACTTCCCTCCTCTATCAGCAACAAATTAGGGCTGTGGGCACAGCTTGGGGACAGAGGCACTCCCAGAGCTGCTTTTGGCCACACAGTGCCAGCGTGGTGGGCACAGCATCGTGAGCCACGCAACGCTCCCAGCTGGGCAAAGTGGGATTAAGCAACCGTGGAAATAAAGGGCTGTTCTCAGGGTAATGCAGTGCCGCAGCACTTCAGGACAGCACGGGCATTTGCACAAAATGCAGCCCCAGCCCATAGTGCTGCTGTGTCTGTGTGCAGCCTGGGTGCCGGCTCCAGCCTTGTTCCCAGGGACCCACCGTGACACTCATGGAACCCCGGCACAGCCATGGGGGAGGGCGGCATGGGGAGGGAGGCAGCAATGCTGCACTGGGATTTCTGGCAGAAAGAAGCCTCCACTGCATGGGGCAGAGGGAGTGCCCCACGCCAAGCTCTTGGGACCACAGCTCTGCTGAGAGCACGTGCCCTGGCTGCCAGCACTGCCTCACGTGGATATGCTCCTTTTAGACCCGCTCCCAAGCCACTGGCTCCCACCACGCTCTGTTCTGCAGCCCCTTCGTCCCCCTGCGCAAGGGACATCCACGTGGGGTGAGGGACACCCACACGGCTCCTGCCATGCAAGGCTGCTCCTGCACTGACAGGGCCTCGCTGTGGGAGCCCCGTCAGAGGCTGAGGACACGCACCTCTCAGCCTCCAGCACAGCAAGAAAAGAACACTGGAGTGGCTGCCCCAGGCCAGAAGTCTGACCTCGGGATTCATCATTCCTCAGCACCCCCAGCCCTGAAGGCAGCTGGGGCTCCTGCAGCACCCAGCCTGGGTTTACAGCCCCACGTACCCTCCGCTCCGGCTCCCAGGTGTCCAACACCAGCAGTGTGGTCTCCTCGCCATCCACCAACAGCGTGCGCTCATAGGCAGCTTCTGCAAGACACCGGGACAGCTCGGTTGGCGCAGAAGAGACCCAGCGTTGGTCCCCTCTCCCCAACACGCTCCCTTCTGCGCTGCTAATGACTCTGTCCAAGCACGAGGTGCGTGCTGCACCTGAACACACCCCACTGCCTCCTCCCGGCCCCGCAGGGGGTGACACTGCTGCAGAAAGCCCCTGCCCGCCACGCAGCACCCACCTCCGTGCTGCTCCAGCAGGTCCCGCTCCTGGATGCCAGCGAAGGCATTGGCCAGGCTGGTCTTGCCCACGCCGGGGTCTCCCAGCAGCACCACGCGGTGCTCCCAGCAGCTGGAGGAGGCCGAGGATTCGGAGGACCAACTGCCCCGCGGTGCCGCGGCTCTGGCACCCGGTTCGGACGAGGTCTGCCCGAGCTGGGGGTGGCCGAGCTCAGCCCGAGGCGCGGCCCCCGGTACCCGCGGCAGAGGGGTGCTGGCCCTCCTCCGCAGCGGGCTCTTACTCCCGGGCTGCGTGTTCAGGGTCATCTGGGGCTCGGCGGGCAGCGGGGCTCGGAAAGGCAGCCCCGATGGGACGCGGTTCCCTGCAGCCCCCCGGCCTCGCAGCCCCGAGGCCACGAGCGCTGCCCCGCCGGTCCCGCTCCGAGCGCCTGAAACTTTCCCCCGGCCGGGCTGACGTCCGCCGCCCAACCCCGGAGCTGCGAGGCTTTAAAGCCCGGGAGGTGGAGCCCCCCGCCGCTGCCGGTCCCTCCCCCGCTCCCCTGCCCGATCCCCCCCGCCCGTCCGCAGCGGCCCCCGCCGTCCGGCTCCGCGCACCCCCGGGGCTCCGTCCGGTCCCCGAGGCTCCCGCGGGGCTCCCGGTGCCCCCGGTACGGGGCTGGGAGAGATTCCCCTCCCAGGGCTCCCCGGGAAGCCGCTCCCGTCCCGTCCCGGGGTGCCGTCGCTGGAGCAGCACTGGGGCGGCCCGGGGGCTCAGCCGCGCTCCCGTCCCGCGTAGGGTCGGACCCCCGCGCCCCCCGCCCGGCCCCGCCCGGCTCCATGGCGCGCCGGGGCAGAGCGCGGCTCCGCCGCTTGGCCAAGTAAGGAGCGAGCCGTGCCGAGCCGTGCCGTGCCCGGTGCTGCCCGGAGGGGCGGCGGGGCCGGGATCGGCGGGGCTGCGATGCCCCTGTTTGGCAGCGCCGACTCCAGAGCCGATAACGGACAGCGCGGGGCAGAGGCGCGTTTTGAATAGGGCTGTTTTTATTTGAACCTGTGTGCGCGCCCTGTCCCACAAAGGCTCCGGTTGGGGACAGCAGCCCGTTCCACGGTGGGATGCGCTCAACTCGGGGCCGGCACTGGGACACCTCTGGGGCACCGCAATGGAGAGTCCTGGTCTGGCTTTGGCTGCAGCCCCTCTGAGGGCAGGTAATGCAGCAGGTGTGAGGTCAGGTGGCACAGGGGGCCGATATGAAGGGGCTTTCAACGTGCTTCTTACCATACAGCACAGCTGTATCACAAAGAACTGAGTCTTCACAGTAGCTGAGCAGGGCTGGGAGGAAGGAGTGCTGCTGGGGAAGGGAGGGCTGCATTGGTCGGCTCCTCATCTGAGCGCTGCGGGCACCTGGGGAGCGGAGTCTCCTCCATGGGGATGCAGAGGACCACCTCGGTGTCTGGCATGCACCTGAGCAGAGAGGGGAGGTAGGAGGGACAAAGGAAAGAGCAGGAAGTGGCAGCTGTGCTGAGGGAGCAGTGGACAAAAGCCCTATAAAAGCAGATGTGGGGTTCTGGGGCACAGACAGCCCTGGCTCAGCATGAAGCAGAGCGCAGCCCAACTACCCAGCAAACCCTATCCGGGCTGCGGGACTCTGAAGGAGAAGAACAAAATCAGCTGCCCCTCTGTCTATCCCAGAAGATAAACAAAAGCAGAGAAAGCACATCAGAGCAGCCGGTTACATCTGCTTTCTTGCACAGAAAGGACAAACACAGCAAGCTGGGCTTGCTCAGAGGTGTGCTCATCTGTCTGTGCGTCAGGCCAGGACAAGCTGCGCCAAGAATGCCTCCAATGCAAGACTGCTAGCAAAACCCACCTGGGCTCCCTTGAAGAAAGGGGGTTTTTAAAGAGGGAAGGCTGAAATGCAGACTCAAGTGGGTGCACGGGGGCTCACAGCTCCTCGGGGCTTCACAGGTGCTGCCAGCAGCACACAGGGAACCCAAGGAGAGCCAGCAACGGTCCTGCACTGCTGGGTGCCCTTGCACTTCCAGGCTAAGCGCAGCTTACGCCCCATTTTACTCTTTCAAGAAGCAAAGCCAATGCCTGGAAGCAAAGGGTTAATTGGAGACAGGGAGGGCTGGTGGAGTCGTGTGAAAAGCTGCAGGGAGGTCAGTGGGAATCGGCAGAGGGATGGCGGAGAGGGCTCTGGCACGGAGCGCTGCTGTCAGGGCGGGTAAGCACCGAATGCCTGACTTGTGATATTACACAAACTTTCCACTTGGGCCTTCCTGCTATTTTTAACTTCTCTCCCAGCCACCCTCAGTAACCCCAGCCCCGGCAGCTGCCGAGCCCAACAAATTCTTTTTTATCATTCTTTTATCAGAGAAAAAAAAACCTCAAGTTGTACTAATCCATCGTGCAGCCGCTCGCCTCTCCCACAGCCTCCTGACACGTCCCAGGCTTTCCTCCTGCTTCACATCATGCCTCTGCAACCATACCTGGCTTACTGGTAGAACCCAACACAGGAGATCCAGCCCCACTAGAGAGGAAAGCCTCCCTTAACAGGTATCTGTGCTGTGAGCAACGCATACAGCTGCTGCAAATAAACCTATGCGTGCACAAAGTACTGCACACAGCTGCAGGTTTCAGGCTATGTCAAAGTCAAGATTTAAACACATTTGGCCAATTTTAAGTCAAGTTTATAGGCCTGATCAGCTGACAACATAGAAAATTGAGGCACACAGCTGCTCTAAATCGCCAGTGCTCTGGGCAGGACCCCAGCACTGTGGGACAGGGTGCAGCATCAGGCCTCCAGCTTGCTATTTGCTGGGATGGGCTCCCACCATGGCTATGGTGGAAAATAACTTGTCACAGAGGGCTGCTGGTATACCTCAGCCTACAGACTTGGCCAGCCTGTCCCACGGCCCTGGGGAGGATAGCCCCATGGTCCCGTGAGCCATCTGGCAGAGCCTTCGCCCCGTCAACAAACAGCAAGGATTCTCCTTGCCCTTCATAACTTTAATATCCAGCATAAACACTGTGCAGACTGGTAGGAGGGAGTGGAGATTAACCACAGCCTCCGTTCTGCAAGTAATCAGCTACCAATGAACAAGGGCAGGGAAAGAGCGCTGGGAAAGACAACAAAGTATTGCCTTTTTGCTGCCAATGAATGCCTCAGACATTTTTTTTTTTTAACATATTAGGGAAATGGCTGCCCATCTTTGTTCCCACAGAGTGCTCGTGCCGTTTCACACAAGCAGCAAAGTGGCTTGAGATGGGTAAGCCCTGCCCTCCGCAGGAGCTGGGCCACCTCCCTTTAGTTTTGCTTCCCAAACACAGAGAGAAAAGAACAATGAAGTGAGAATCGATGCAGTCACGAGGGCCTCAGAAAGCTCTGCTGCTCCTGCCTGTTCCTGCAGTCAATAATTATCACCACTTACAGGATGGACAAAAGGAAGCCTAGAAGTGAGGTGAGATGTGACCAAAGCTGACAGCACGCCGCTGTTATTTTGGCTGCTTCCTAGCTGATATTAGGCAAGACATGAGACCTGGCAACAGTCTGTCCCAGCAGGACCACTGTAAGCTGTGAGTTTATATCCCAGACTGCGTGTAGGTTTGACAGTGGTATCTGTGGCAGTTGCACTAAGGCTCAGCACCACAGACTTTTGCTACCCAAGGGCCCATTGACCAGCCTTACTTCTCTGGGAATTCAGTGGCTTACTTTGGTCTGTGGAGAAAAACATCAGCAAAGATCATCTCTCTTGGGTCTCTTGCACTCTGGCGGAGTGTCTGGATGCTTCTTTTCAGCTCGCTGATCTCCTCTTCTAGGTCTTTAATAATCTGAATGAATTACATTTCTAAGAGTTCTTTATTTTACAATAGAAGCAGTAATTAAAGTTCTAGAGATTTAACAAACAGCAGAGTTAGAAAACATCCCTCATGCAAGTGAGTTCCCTAAGGGGACATCCTGAGAGTGAGCAGTCCAGCAGGCATTGAAGAAAGTCTAACAGCCCACTGGCTCCAGTAGAAGCAGAAAGCAAAAGACCCCACCAGGGCACACAAAACCCTCATAAAGGACAAAGGCTGGGGGTGGTTGGCTCTGCCTTACTGTGCTGGCTCTCACCCAACCCACTCACCTCTTTTTGTCTTCTTATTTCACGTCGAAGAACGTGATTGTTGATGACCATCTGCTTCAGCCCATCCTGGTGCAGCAACACCTCCTGTGTGGGTGAAGAGAAGAAACTCACAGTAACTGCAGCATGAGACCCTGCCACGGTCTGATGCCAAAGTTGGTTGGATTTAGATGCATTATTCTTCAAGGAAATAACTCTTGCTTGAATAAGGTTTTGGTTCCAGGTATACAGAGAGATCCCATTGGGCTGATCATAGAACAAGGCTGAGCAACTCAAGAAATACAGTTCAGTTTCCCAGGGAAAGCTTATTAGTACTGCTTGGGTTACTTGTATCACCTGTGCTTACAAATCCACCCATGAAAGCAGAGAGCAGTACTTGTGTCACCTGTGCTTACAAATACACCTGTGAAAGCAGACAGCAGTCCTCCATCAGAGCAAGCTGAAAAAGGACTCAGTGATGGATATTTTCTCAGTGCCCTCAAGCTGCTAACCCAGAAAAAGTGCTAAGCATACCATGCAAGCAGAAACTGTACAAAAGGAGCTCTTCCTGTTGTGAGGTGAGTTGCCTCAGCAGTGTCCCCACCAAGCAGCTAGGCGGCTGCCTAGGTAATGTAATAAAGCAGGGCGAACGTTGGATCACATGGCAAACTCTCAGGAACAAGGCTGAGAATATTTCATCACATTAGAGTGGCAACTCAGAAGTGCTTGTCATGGACACTCCCAGCTGACAGACAGCTCCAGTTTGGAGCAGAGCAGCAATGCTCTGTTGTTCTTTGTGTGCCAGCTAATGTCCTATTGCTAATTGGCAACACCTAGAAACCCCTGACTCCCACAAACTGATCCCCTCTGCCAAGGCATCACATGAATTCCACAAACCTCCACGACTTTCTGTAATATCTCCTCTTGTTCTAGCTGTGCTTTTTTTTCCAGCTCCTCCAGGATGGCCTGTCCCATTTTTTCTGTCTCTTCTATCTCATCCTGAGAGTGGCAGGAGGCAGTGCACAGAAACAACAAGAGCATTAATGAAGACAAGCATTGCATTCCTTCCACCCCTGCCCTCTCCTGCCTCCCTAGCAATGCTGCAGGGGAGGAGAGGTCTCAGCACCTGCTGTTGCTTCTTCAGGTTCTGGATGTTGGACAGCAGAAGAACTATCTGCATAGCCTGGTTTAGATACTGCACCTCTGTGTAGGCCCGAAGGGTGCTGAGCTCATCCTGGAGAACCTGTACTTTTGACGTAACTTCATCCAGTTGCTGCTGTAGCTCTAATTGAAAGTCAAAGCAGAGAATGTCATTTCAGGGGTTCCAGAGGCCGTCCTGCATACACCTGAGCCAGATGACACACCATGTGGGAAGTAATCTGGATTAGAGAGATAGCGTACCATGTGAGAACCGGGAATGAATGGCCACTCCAAATCAGACCACCTTGACCAGATCCTGCCCCAGTGGAATGGTGCAAACAGTTGCCAAGAAGGTGACTCTCCCCACCCCCTCACACACAGGCTGATGGGTGCCACAGAGCTCTACCCCTCCTGATAGGAACATTATCCCCACACAACAACTGGAAGATTCATTCTCAGGAAGCAAACAGTTTGACGTTTTATAACATCAGTGCAGTGTCTTAGGCCTAACAAGATGGAAAGCAGAGGTAACACGGTTACATAAACTGTATTTCATAGTAATGAGAGCAACTCACTTCCCAGATTCTTTTCCATTGTTTTTTCCATTTCCTGGAGCTCTGCCCTTGCCATATCCAGCTGGTTCTGACTGATGGTCTGTGTCATTGCTTCGATCATCTGCACAGAGAAATCCAGACACTGATCATTCCCCAGAACTATGAAGTGTCCCCATGCAGCATCCCTAATGTTTCTCTCATGCTATTGCTTGTTCTAGCAGCACAGATGAATCCGCCACCATGGTTAGTGCCAGCTTGTGCATGGGACCTGTGCTGAGGATTGTCCTGGGGCTTCCAGGAGCCACATTCCCCCACAGAGGGATGTATTTGGGCTGTTAAGAGGGCTGACTACTCTTGCTTGGGACAGTAACCCATCAGGAAGCTCCTGTAGCTTTAAAACACAGGCACAAAACAAGAGCAGCTCACAGAATCTTTGGGCATTGGAGAGCTCCCCCTAGCTCTGGGGATGCTCCAGCCAGTGGAAGTGGAAGTGACCATGCAGAGAGTACTAACAGGAGCAGTGGCACATTTCATGTTCTGCTGAAGTGGGGCTGTTGGCCAACTCTAAAACCTCACCTGATACACTTCATACTGATGCAGCAAGTCTCTGGCTTGCTTAGCAGTGCTATCGTCGGTGTGCCGGATGTCCTTCATCAGCCAGCAGTTGGTTTTTGCCAGGTGGTCACCGCACTGCTTCAGCTCCTCTATGGCTTTTGTCTTCAGCTTGGTCAGGTGCTGCAGGAGTTTGTGGATTAAAGGATGGCAGATTCCATCAGTGCCACCTGCGTCACGTTTGCTCACTATCATCTATCACCCCTAGGAAACCCCTGTCCCATGTAAGGCCCTGACCAGCTGGGTATCATGCAGCAAGCCTCAGGCACTGCCTTCTCCCACACAGCCCAGTCCTGCTTCCACATTCCTTACTACCTGCTGTGTGATGATCAATAACCATCTTTTACCTACTAAAAAGCTGTGGCTGTGTCCTCCACCTCAACCTTCTCTTTGCTGGGCTATGAAATTCTAGCACCATCAGTCTTTTCTAACAGGTCACCTTTCCTAAACCTCATCCCTTCCACTGCTATAGCCTGGACTCTTGGGGTTTATCTTCAGCCTTCCTTAACAAACCCCAAGGTTAGATTACACCAGCATCAAGCAGAGCAGCGTAATTACCTCCAGTGTATTAATAAATAAACACGTGCCATTTTGCCACAGTGAGTCAGACTGCTAGCATTTCCTTCATAAATGCAACCTGGGTAACTGTATGGATTGGCTCCCCACATCCCAGCCCGGGTACTTGTTCCATGTACCGTGGTCATTCTGATCTCCTCCAACATTTCAGCTAATTCAGCCTCCTTGAGCGCCGATTTCCTCTCGGTGAATGTTCTGTACTTCTCCTGGAGTGACGCCTTCAACACCAACGGGGTTGTTTTACTGGACACAAACGCAGCTGTTGAAGCAACCAAGAAGCCCCTGTGTGTGTTTGCACACACCTCACACACACCTCACACACACCCCCCTCCTGTCACGTGTGGCTGAGGGCAATAAGATCAACCGAAAGGCTGATTTTTCTCCTTCTGCAGCCCCAGCAGGAGCGGCTCACACTTACAGCCCAGGAGCAGAGCCTACAGAGCCTTCCCTGCTCTTTTCCAGTCCTCCTCCTTTATTTTCGGCCACTTTTTGTGCCTTTTGACGAATGCCTCCCAATAGAAAACACAGAGTGAATGCGAAAGCGGCGCCGGAGGCCGGCAGTGACAGAAAGGCGGCGGATAAAGGGAAACCTCTCCCAACCTGACTTGTTCTTCTGCCCTTTCTTCTCGACCCCGTCGGTGATCGGTGGCAAAGCCAACCCGTGGGCTGCGAGTTTCCTCTCCGCCGCCGCCTTCCGCCACGTGCCGCCAACCTAAACTCCACACAACAGCCACACACAGAGGATTAGGAGGCAGAGAGGCCCCCACGGCCCGGCCTGCCCTCCTCACCGCCCCGAGGTCCCCCCTGAGCTCCCCTCACACCCATCCGACAGAGAGCGCTTACAGCCACAAACCCCTCAGGAACACAACAACACTTACCCTTCTCTTCGGCTCCGCCGCAGCACTCAGCCCGGGGCCCTTCGCAGCCATCCCCGCACCCCACGTGTCCCACAGGTGTCCAAGGCGCGGATCACAGCCCCGCTGAGGCGCCGCCTCGGGCCTACTCAGGCCTCGGGCCGGCCGGGCCGCGCTCGGTCCTCTGTCGCCACGGCAACCGGCGGCGGGCAGCCAATGGGAGCGCACCCTGCGGCCTCAGCCAATGGGCGCGGCCCCCGCCGGGCAGCCCGCGGTCTCCGGGGCAACAGCGCCGCCGCGCTCCGCCATTGGCGCTGCGTGGGGTGGGCGGCAGCGGGGGAGCGGCGCGGGGCCGCGACGGGACGGGACGGGCGTGGGGGGGTGCGGGGCCGCGGCCGTGCGGGACGGAGGAATTATATAGAGCAGAGGCTCAGGGACGCGAGCGCGATTTGTAGGCGTAGCGGACGGACGGGGTTACGGTTTGCGCCCGTCATTCGGTGACCCCGAAACGCTGCGGTGCGGTGTTGTGCGTTCAGCCCCGCGGGGACGGAGCCGTCCGAGTGATGGAGGAATGCGACCACGGCGGCGAAGCGACGCCGCGGGTCGTGGGGTTGGGGAGCTCAGGTCGGGACGGAGCCCTGCGGCGCTCGGAGCGGCACCGACCGACGGCACCCGGGGGGGAACGATGTCCGCTTCGTGGCGGGGGGGGCCGTACGGCGTGCGGGGCTTCCATCGGCAGGAAGTAAAGGCAGCTTATAGGGGGGTCACCGCCCCCACCGCCCCCGGGGTGCTCGAGAACGGCGGAGGTGTGGCACCGAGGTGCGGTGCGCTGCGGTTGGTCGTGGAGGTCTCAGGGGGTATTTCCAACCTGAGTGATCCCACGGGTCTATGGGGCACGGGAGGGGGTTGGGGTACCCGGGAGGGAAGCGGGATCCCGGTGCTGGAAGCTGTGGGGGGGACCGTGGGCACGGCGATGCTCGTGCCGGGAGGTCGCTGGGGAGTGGAGTGCCCCCCCCCCCCCCCCCCCCCC
>PPHD01021510.1:0-13220 GCA_002909625.1 Bambusicola thoracicus | reverse complement strand
TGTTCAAGAGAGACAATAAAAGTCAGTTTATGCAGGAGAGGATGCTACAAGTGCAATGCAAAGGAAGCAGGAGAGAGGAAGCAGCCTCGCTCTGCTGAGATAGCTGCCCATTTGCTTTGGGCAGTACTAATTGTTTCTTGCCAAACTGAATTATTGCTGGCCCCATTGTCCATCTCATGGAACACAGAAGCAGGTAAAGAACCTGGAGTCGCACTGCTTATACTGTTCAATGGAAATGTCCTAAGCTGATTTCCAAACCAGTCAGCTTTACTCTAAATGTGGTCTGTATTACACTGCGCCGACAACAGACTGCCCTGGTTTTAATACCCCTCCTGGAACCTGATACTGAGCAGTATGTACAGTCCCTCATTTCCAGCCATAAAATGCTGATGCCTTTTTATTTAGGGAAAAGACATTTAGGAAATGTATCCTAAGATAATTTCTTGAGCTTTAGTATCCAAATCCATAGCCTTTGTATCTTGTAGTTTTGTACCAGTGACTTAGCTGAAACCTGAATTAAAATTGTGAGAGTGAAAGCTGAAGTACTGGGTAGCACGAGAGGAAGATGCTGTGCCTATAGTGACAACAACCCCCAGTAGTTTGGGACTGTCTTTGCTTGGAACGTGGTAGTGCTCCAAAGGAGAAGTGGAAGGTTTGACAAGAGAAGGTGTTAGGCAATCTCGTGTAGGCCCTGCTTTTACCATGAAAGTTTGGACCGGATTGTTTCTGAGATCCCTTCCAACCTGGGCTTTTCTGTGATTCTGTCCCATCTCACACATGTGTTTTTAGCAGACTATCCCTTGCCACAAGTCCAGTGTTGTGACAACCCGGTAATGACCAAACAATACTGGGTCCATACTCACTGGTGCTCAATTTGAAAGTTCAGGTGCCCGGTGAACCAGTCATTGAAAAAGGATTGCTCAATATTGCAGGTGGCTGCCAGCTGTGGAGGCAAGAAAGCAGCTGTGAATGCTAGTGACCTTAATAGCTGTGAGTTAGTCACCCTAAAATTAGCACAAAGCTCCTCTTGCCTGTGGCAGGGGCTGGAGAACAAAAAGTATCTTCCTCTACTACGAGCAGTCAGTGTGTAGAAGGTTGCCATTCTGAGATAGCTGACTGCAGCATAGGAAGCTTTAATCCTCGGTCAGGGCTTGCTATCAGCTGTTGTGCTGACGATGCCGTGCAGGTTTGAACAGTGATCAAGGGGCAACGCAGAGAGATAGTCATGTTTGGTGACATATCAGCCCAAGGACAGGGTCTCAGCATATCTAGCTGGAGACCAGATGGTTAACAACAGTATCAGGATGGGAAACTGGAGAAGAAAACACCACGGATGCAGGAAGCCTACTTTTACTCCCATCTAGTTATTGTCCAGTATGCCTGAGCTTCTTTCAGCTCAGCTACACAGAATTCATGTAATCAGTGCCAAAGTTGCTGTCATTGTCCTCTAGGTCTGAATGAGACTTGGGCCACCACAAACAAAAGGTGTGCATTTGTCTGACCAGGCATTAAAGAGATTTATACATAGAAAGCAGTACATCTTCATCTCAGCCTTTATCCCATTAGAAAACTACAAACTTTGGAAATATGCTAAGCTCTTTCTTCAACTGGAGTTGATGTGTTTTCAGCACAGGGATAGCACGTGGGTTTAAGGTACCATTTAGCATCAGCAGATGATTTCCATTGAGGCATTTCTCTTTGATCATATGCGCGTGCCTATGTACACCATATGTGCACCTGGTACTGCCTCAGAACTGAAGAAACAAAATATGACCTTCTGATTATTGACATCAATACAGAAGTTTGGACTTCCATACCTTGAATGAGCACCGCTGACTTTGGGGAAAACAAACGGTGGGGTTGATGGTTGGACTAGATGGTCTTAGAGGTCTTATCCAACCTTAATGATTCTGTAATTCTATGATCTTTATGGTAGAGAGGTCATGGACAGAGGCTCTATGCTATAGCACCTCGTACCTTTATCAGAGGATTATTTGGTACTCCATCTGCTCTTTGAGTAAATTTCTAATCCTGTTTGGGGTGGCTGGGATCAGAGGTATCCTTTTCCCTCCCCATTACCTGAGAGCTAAGCCAGTCTTTGTGCTTCTCACAATCAATTTCCATTGGAATGTGATTCATCTGAGTGACCCACACAAACCAGTGGCTCTCCAGAAACCTTCAGGAAACATACAGACAAAAAACACAACAATTAATATTGTAGACTGGGATCTGAGGTAAATAGATGATGTTTGCAGGGAGCAGCAGGACATACAGCATGTGAGAAAAATATTTCCCCGAGATACAAAACCAAACACCTCTCCCTATTGAAACCAGAGAGAATCACTTCTGCAGTGACTTTCTCTTTTTCTCTTTATACCTCTGGACTAATGCAATTATCCCTCTCCTTCCTCAGGAGTGGATCGATCTTTCATGATAATTTTGCCTTTCTCTAAGTGAAGATGTAATACTGAGGAGGACCAATAGGAAAAATTTCTTCTCCAAAAGAATGGTGATGCAGTGGCGTGGGCTGCCCAGGGAGGCGGTGGAGTCACCATCCTTGGAGGCGTCCAAGAACCACGGATATGTGGCACTGAGGGATGTGGTCAGTGGGATGGGTTGGTGGTTGGACTTCGGGTTGGTGATCTTAGAGGCCTTTTTCAGCCTTAATGATTCTGTGATTCTATAACCCTTGAGAAAAAGAAGCCATGATTTAGAAATTGAGTTGATTTTCTTTGCAATTGCTTGCTGAATATACAGCAGTTTCAAAGTCCACCTGCTTATTGGTGTTAATTTTCTGGTTGTCAGATTTAGCGCTCAGGGGCTCCCAGTTTCTCTTTGTTCTCTCTGTAACTTTACCGTAACTCTGAATTCTGAACTTGAGATTGGCTTGTTTATTGCCTATGGTGTAAACCACAATTTTAGCCCCTTGAGAACAGCCTACAGAAATGCACTTCTGTTTACCCAAAGCTGCTCCACCGTGCTGAGACTGAGATGTATGTTGCAAGGCAGTTGTTCAGAAGCATCCTTTTCCAGGAAGCAAGCCTATAGACTAAAAAAAGCAGATGATCTGATGCTCTGCTTTCACCAGTAATTTCAGCAATCGCTGTAATGTAACCAGCAGTAATTTCATACAATCACTGACTGGGGTAAGCTAATTAAACAGAGCTGTCTCAGAGCTTTTTGGAAGCCTGGATTTTGATAGTTTGTTTTTCCAGTATTTTCATCTGTCTGACGAAAGTCTGAATAAGACTGCTGATGTCATGTGTCAGCTAATTAGAACAGTCTCATCTTTTTACTCATTACTCATATCTGGGGTGAAAAGAGAATGAAGTGTTTTTATTTCACTTCACGCCGTATGTATTTAGATTGAGAGTGGTGGCCCTCTTTGCATATCCTTATTGCTCTGAGCCATGGGAGAGCTGACTACAATGGTGCATTGTTCTCTAAAGCTCCCAGGGCTCTTCTTTTACTGACTTGAGTATAACAGAACTATAGTAATAGGGAGCCATCTCCTGCTGAACCTCCATGAGGAACTGGAAACAATTTTGCAAGGAGAATGCTCTTCATCTTGTATTTTCAGCTTCATCAAAACAGAAAGGTTTTGGAGATACCGGGTCAGTTGGTGTCAGTTGTTGAATCCAGATCAAAAATTCTGGCTACACGCTTACACAGATGTCCATCTTTTGAAGTTCCTAATAACCAGAAAAAACCCAAACCCACCGAAGTGTGTTCTGAAGCTATGAAAACTGAAGTCATGAACAGTGATGTTATGTTTTCTGGAGGCAAACCTTCAGACTGTGCGAAGGCTTTTGCATATCTGTTGCCATTTCTTTTCACTTTAAAAATGTGGGGTTGTTTGTTCAGGTTTTTTTTTTTTGTTTAGAAAAATGTTTTTCACTCCGAAATGTTTTCTAAAACTAATGCTGACCGTGGGACTAAATGCCATCCTTTGGCATTAGCCAAAGAGCTGCAGATATTACATGCAAAATAGAAATACAAATTCAGTGCTACCATCTGGAATAGTGTAACCATGCAGTGAGTAAGCTTCCCAACCCTGCCATGCCTGATTCATTTTGGCAGCCCATGCTTGCAGTTCATGTTTTCAGATCTCTTGCTGAACTTTCCATTCATCTGTCATACAGCAGTAATCAAGAACAGCTCATTATGGAGCTTGGTGACAGTAAAGGGGCAGAAGACCAGTCAGAAGTAAGACACACAAGAATAACCTCTCCATAGGTGTAAGGAGAGCTGAGAGGTAGTTTTCTGGGGGGTCGACTGGAATGTAGGGGTAGGAGCACTGATCTGTGGTGTGAAGCAGATTTCTGAGGCACTGAGCTCTGCGTAGAAGCAATGATGTGTGTGTGTAGCGTACAGGACATGAGCTATTCTGCATGGGAGAAGTGGGGAGCATTTCCTTTCTCGTGCTCAGGAGGGCTCATGAGGCACCTTCCAAGTGAGCTGGGAAGAGTTTGGCCTGAAGCACTATGGAAGAGTCTGGCCTTGGCCAGTGTGAAAAATGCACAAGTGTTGGGATTGGCAGTGTGTGAGAATGGGGATTGAGGAGAGGTACAAGAATCCTGGCTGAACCATCCCAAGGGCTGAGGAAGGTGCTGAGCACCAGAATCAGTTCTGCTGTGAGGAGGTAAAACTGGGAGATGATGGAAAGAAAGCAAAGCAATAGGAATAGCCAATAAAACAACATAGTGTGGCAAATGACTGCAGAGAACCATAATGAGGAAGGCCATAGCAGAGCTGAAGCTTGGTTGGCCCAACACTGGAGGTCCTTTATCTCCTACCTGACAAAAGTGAGGAGAGACAGGGATCCCAGAATGCCATAGAATGGGATGTATGTGATGAAATAGCGCATGTAGTAGCTGATGGCCCAGGCCAGGTCCTAGGGGAAGAGAGAAAACATGAGGCATCTCTTAGCCTATTTCATATGGCGTGGCTCTGCTGGTAACGTTAGGGATGCTAGATCATTAGCGAAACAAAGTGTGATCTCTTCCCACCCTCCCTCTGCCAGGTCTCTTGTGCTGGAGGGAACACTGGCCTCTCTCCCTACTCCAGTGTCAGACCCCACAAAGACTGAGGGAACGTATCACTCACCGCCCAGAACCTGCGCTTGATCATGGTTGAGATGATTTGGATTTGGAAATACACGGGGATGAGCAGAGGTGGGAAGACTGCAAAGCAAAGGGAAATGTTTCGGACATCAGGGAGGCAGAAAAGCACGTGACATGAGAGTGAGCTGGTGATTTAGGAACTGTTTTTGGGAAAGTCTGCCCAGCACTGGTGTAAGAAGTGATGTGATGGTGACAGGGACAGCTGAATTCTCTGTGAAGGAGTCTCTGGTTCATACCTGTTCATCTTGACTTATTGCATGCAGGTATTCCATTGAGCCTCCCACACAGAGGTTATTTCCCAGTCTCAACCACTTGTCTTGCTTTCTGTAGCCATGCTGGCTACACTAAATATGCTTGGATATCCGTGAGAATATACTGAATTGATTTTTGAGGCCTGTGCAGGTACACCATTAATGGGACTGTATGTCTTGGGAAGTGAAAAATGAGTTGAGACTTATGCGCTGCTCTGATAACACAGTAGGGTTGGAAACTGAACTGACATTCAGTTCCCCTGACCAAAGGAAAAGAGGAAGAACACAGTCCAGATACTCACTGAGGAAGAAGTACTCATGCTGATGGTTGTAAGGCAGGTACTTCAGCTTCTTCTTGCCGTACTGTGGGACAAAGATGAGAAAGCTCAGTCTTGGACAATAGCACCTATGTGTAAGAGAGGATTACCTGCAGTACCTCCTTGTTGACTGGAGAGTTTTGACTGAATTCCCACGCCATCAAAGCTAGAAAGCATTTTATTATGGATAAATATCCTGACTTCATAATTCTCATGCGTGTAAATTCCTTTTTAAAGACTTCTGTCTCGATGCTGACAGCTTCTTTGTATTTGTGAACCTGATGGCATTTTCATTCATTTCTGCTCTTGCTGCCTTGCCTATGGCTGTGCTTAGAATTGCCATTTTTCCATTATCACCAATACAAATTCAAGACTTTGATAGTTGGACCAGATGATCTTGGCAGTCTTGTCCAACTTTTATGATTCTAAGGTATAGCAAAGTCTGACCTATGGTACGTCCTTAGGTAGGATACCATTAGCAGAGAAAGGTGCTGAACATTGGCTAGTGTTCCACCTAAACATGCCAGCCACCAACTCTTTCTGACTTCTGCAGCCATCAGCCCATGAGTCCTGCCATCTGCCAGGGGTTTGTAAAGTTGTACTTTATCAACAGTGGAAAAACTAGTGTGGCCCTTTGCTATTTACATAGGAAGTCATATAGGTGTATTTATGTCTACAATGCCTGTGTTGCTAGTTTGATATGATTAGAAGTAGTGTGCTGCCCCTGAGAGCTCTTCTGCACCAACTGCTATCTAACCATGGTTCACCTGCACACAGCAGATGCAGACGTTCCTCCAAAGACGAATTTGATCAAATTCAGTCTGTTTAGTGAGGACTGGCAGGAAAGGAATTGAATTTTTCCCAGTTGTTCCTGGTTAACTGTTGGAACTGCCCCATTAATCTCCACAACAGGACATTTTGAACAGACAGCTTCCTGGTGATCTTGAGTGATGAGCATGGGACTGGCGTGCCCAGTGCATTTCCAGTGTGCCAGCTCTCAAGCCAGGCTGAAGTGTTGTTGGCAGATCAGATCTCATCCTGAGAACGGAGTACTTTCCATTTTTCTTTTAAGTAAACCACAGTCTACTTTAGAACCCAATCATCAAGCACAACATTTTCCATTGGGATGTACCAACACAGTGAAGTGCTAGATCCTGATTTGTATTTTCTAGACGCTGTCTTTTTGTATGCTTCAGGAGAGGGCTTTCATTTTAGTCATACACAAAAGACATTTCTGCATCTTGACAATACTATGTGTGCAATATATGCTCCATACATATCCATCTACGGGCACGTATGCCTGCAGTGTTATTTCTGGGGTTACTTTCTTAATAGGATAAAAGCTGGATGAGAAAGCATTATATTTTTCATTTTGTACTTCCCCGAGCTGTACTTGCTGCAGATCTTTTTGTTGTAGTTGTTGCTGCTGTTTTTAACTAGAAATATTTGTTCAATTGTTTAAAAAAAAAAGGCCAAATGTTTATTTTCTCTGTGTAGGTTTTTATGAAATTCTAAGCATTTTGGCTCTAGAAGGACAGACTGAATCAAAACACTTTAACTGCCTGCTATTCAGTGTGCAGCATGTTGGTCCACAGCTAGTGTAAGAAAACTGTTCTAATAGATGACTGCAGGAACCTGGTGTAACCCGACGAATTAACAGTTGGTCTGGCTCTCACTCTTGGTCTTTGTATAAAATGCTTATTTCAAGATTAGATGATGCCTGAAGAGCTCTAGAGTGAGGTGGGAGTGCAATCACTTGCAGCCAGCTTATACAAGCAGAAAGTTTCTGTAAGCCTCGAACTTCCAATTCAGCTTTGCTGGCTTAAGCCCTCAGACTGAGTCAAAATCTCCACAGATTTTGCCTCGAGAAACAAACAAACAAACAAAAAACCCACAGAGATGTCCTCCTGTTTCTATGCAAGCAGTATCCTCCCACATGCACGGCAAATGTTCCAGTACAGAGGACATTGTCCAAAATATTCAAAGATATTTTCTGTGGAAGCGGATTAGTTTTGAAATATTCTTGGCGAAGTACTTAGAAACACTGTATTTTCCTCTCGTGTTGATATTATAATACAGCAGAATGAAGTTTTCTTTAACAGCTTTCTACCATCCCTTGTTCATTGCTTTTCCTAAGCTACCCCCAAATAATATTTCCTAGGAAATATATGGGAAGTGGATGGGGAATCATACAGTCAATCCTGCACTTCCTCCCAGTATCTGGGAGGGTGTGACTCCCAACAGATCTCAACAGACATATCAAGTCCCTGGGAGAAGCATTTGCTTTCTTAGCACTCTTGTAAGTGTGTCTAGCAAGACCAGCAAAATTCTGTTTTGGAATGGCATTCTCTGATGTCTTTAAGGATGATGATTTTCCACTTTTTAGCCACTTTGCCTTACCTCAATAGGCTGACTTTCTCCGAGGACAAAAATATGCAGCATGTTGACATCTGGGTCTTTCTTGAATATGTTGGGCTTAGCGTGATGTTGGAAGTGACGATGGTTCCACCAGTTTGCAGAGGCACCCTGGGCAGATACAAGAACAAGGAATTAATCCATGTAAAAGCACAGTTCCTCTAGTGGTAGCTGCACTAAAACAGTTCTGATTATGTCCAAACTACTGTTTGTTTTTAAAACAAAATTCTCTTTGTGCCTGCTCGTTGTTGAAAGACTGAGAGATGCAGGGTCCTGCTTTGACACAGTCAAAGAGACTGTAGCTATTTCCACAGACCCCTGTGTCCATAAGGACCATTACCTTCAGGTGTCCGATCACAAACTTGTGGACGATGTGGTTCCAGGAAGACTTCTTAAAGACAGAGAGGTGTCCAAAGTCATGTTGCAGCCAACCTGCCTGGGCCTGAAATGATGGGAAATAAGTTAGTTGTACAGCTGCTTGAAAACAGAGTTGAGCATAAAAGAAAATAGAGACAGAAGGCAAATTCTGAGCACAAGAAAGACAGAGGAGAGAGTGAACTGGAGAGGGTGAAAAATCTGTTTTGGTTCTGGAGGGAAGCATAGAATCATGGAAACACAGAATAACACAGTTCGAAAGGGATCATTGAGTACAACCTATACAACCCCTGGCTCCAGACAGGACCATCCAAAATCCCAACCCCATGTCTGAGAGCAATGTCCAAACACTCCTTGAACGCTTTCAGTTCAGGGCTGTGCCCACCGCCTCTGGTGAAGACCCTTTTCCAAACACCCAACCCAACCCCATCCTGACACAGCTCCATGCCATTCCCTCAGGTTCTGCTGCTGTCACCAGGGTGAAGAGGTCAGTGCCTCCATTTTCTGGAGAAGGAAAGGCACAGGAGATAAGAAAAGTGTATGAAGCATAATGACCAGTGTGTAGGGATGGCCAGAATTCACCATGGGAGCTGATATGTAGTGAATGCTTTTCCTAGTTGGATGAGTCTGACAGGAAAAGTTTAGCACACATTGACCTCCTCTGTAGTGATCTGGGCAACCGATACTTCTGTGCCTACTACTTCTTACCTGGGAAGTTGCAAGGATGAAGGCAAGGATTAGAGTTGTGATCCAGCCGGTACCGAAGTATGAAACCATTAGCCAAGCCAATGCTTCCATTGCAATGATATGGGCCAAGTAAAGAGAGAAGAACAAAGGACTGGCTCTGAATAAGTTCATGTCCTCTGCTGTCTTCCTCAGGGTCCGAAAATCCTCCACCAGCTGGGACTGCAAAATAGGCATACAAGACACAGCATGCAGTTTGTAAGCAAGTCTGAATGCATCCAAGGAAGACTAGCTTCCACGCAGAGGACTCTGGTTATGTCTTGCTTTGTTTGGCTGCACCAGAAGTAAGGAAGGATACAGTTTTATTTCAGCTTTTCATAGCACTTTCCCAAGAGTAAACACCCTGGCTGGTCTGAGTCTGTGCCTTGACACTTTGCACCCTGAGCTAGGAGAGTAACTCGAGCCTCATGCTGTGAACCAGGATTACCTTGCTGTGTTGGGAGTTACAACATTTGGTGACTTGTCTGAATGAGCTTTACAAGTAACAGACAGCCATTAGCATCATCTCTTCCGTTCTGAGTAAGACAAATATACCAATGGTCGTGGCCAGCCATAAAACAACAGGATGGAATTAAGGGTTGTTTGGTTTTCTTTTTTAGCAAGAACTAGTCATGTCATGCACAGTGCCTGAATAATGAATGAATGAATGAATTGTCTGGGATGGGTACAGAACTGGACTGAGGATGGGGAGTGGATAGAAGTGGTACCTGCTAGGTTGCTGCTCCTGAAGCACAGACACTGAAATGGGACATTTCTCCTCACCCATGGGTCCCTATTGCTCCTACTGCTTGTAACATAACTGTAGTTGTTCTCCAGAGCTTTGCTGGTACTGATCTCAGCAGGATAAGCTGCCTGTAGTGAAGGCCTCTTTATAATCTACCTGGAGGACGTTCTGAGAGGGAAAAATGGTGGCACTTGTCCATAGTAAACACCAGCTCATTAACAAATACTCACATTTTTATCTCGGTCCTGGCTGGGTTCCCCTGGAGCAAGCTCTCCAATAAGTAATGGCTTGAGAAACTTCTGCACCAAGCTGGGATTGATGTGGAAGGCCTGGAATGCATCCTGGAGTAGAAATAGGAGTAACTGTGAGATTCAGCAGTAGCTGTTGCTTCCTGCCCATTATTCTCCAGCACTGCCCTTCCCCGTAGTAGATCCCCCCCCCCACTGTGGGTGGGGTAACATGGCTACTGTGAAAGAGAGGTGTGATCTCTATTCAGTGTGGTACTTCTGTGCTGATGGAAGCCCTGCACGCAGAGACATTCAAGGTCAGGTTGGATCAGGCTCTGAGCACCTGGTCATTGCTTTCCCTGATTGTTGCAGGGGAGTTGGACCAGGTGGCCTTTAAGAGCCCCTTCCAATTCAAATGACTCTATGATTCTACCAGAGAAGCTTTCTGCTAGAAGCTGATGAATTTGCTTATTTAGAAGGAAGTGAACAGTGGGACCTGGGATGGTACTGAGAGAGGCAGAGAAAGGCACCCCAAGAAATTTCCTACGCAACTAAACACCTAAATCCTGCTTAATTCCCTAGGAAGGTAGGCCGACAGGAATGTGTGCAAATCCCCACTAGGATATAAATACCTTATGAAAGTCTGCTGCCTGGAGGCTATTCGGGAGAGGGGGTTGACTTTTGTTTTCATAGGGTGTTTGGTTTGAGCAGAGTTCACCTCAGAGAGCTGTAAAGTTGCAGTTCCATGATAAGTTTGCCACACTAAGCCACACTTCTCTTTTTGAGATGGTCTTCAGCATGAAAACTCCAACTTCATTTGGAGCTTATTTCATTTTGCTCACTGTGCTCCTCCTTCACTGAGATCCTATCACACCTGGGGAAAGCTTGACATCTTCCATTCCTCATGGAAGCAAACCAATGGATCTCACAGAGGCCAGAAGGCCTAGGATTTAAAAGGGAGGGTAGTTAAAGGAAGCATGGGGTTCTAACTTTGTCAGTGGCTAATGATTTGTGTGGTTATAGTCTCCTTTTCTCCTTTTGAAACTCCTATCTTCTTCACTTTATGGGTAAATAAAATACAACTGAGATACAGTCAAAAACATAATTCGGTCGTACCGTGCTTCAGCTTTTCTTCCTTCATCCCATTGACTAAGAAATAATTGCAAGGATGAGCTAAAATCTCCCCTCTTGCTCTTAATTATTATTACTGGGGAAAAAGTCTTCTCGGGAAGAGTGGTGATGCAGTGGCACAGCTGCCCAGGGAGGTGGTGCAGTCAGTGGAGGCGTTCAAGAACTGTGGAGATGTGGCACTGAGATGTATGGTCAGTGGGCATGGTGGGGATGGGCTCGGGGTTGGACTTGGTGATGTTAGAGATCTTTTCCAACCTTAATGATTCTGCGATAAATAGGAAGGGCAGATCAGAACCTTGCTGGGTGCTGACCTCCATTCATAAGCTGGCTCTGGAGTTCCAAATTCCCAGCCAACAACCTTGGTTCCAAAGTGCACCAAAGTCCATGTAAACTTTCACCTTATTCCAGGACTTTGGGTTTTTTTTTTTTCAGCATAATACTCTGATCACAGAAGTTCTGCTGTAGGAGGCATGGAAGTAACAAGAGCTGTCTACCCGAGGCTTCCCTGACAGCAGCATATCTGTTTTCTGAGCATGTCATAACACTTCCAGGGAGAGCTCTCCACCATATTTGAGCTTAACAGCTGTGCTGCTGTCGAGGTTAGATGCAAGGAAAGGTTGGAACAGGTCAGAAATGCGATCGCGCATCTTAGAATGCAGTCATAAGCCAAGTGTCCTGTAGGAAGGGGGAATTATCCCAGCTGCTCTTTGTGGGGGGAAAAAGGTTTTATTTCTTGGTGCATGAGCTGTATATAAGCATCACAGTACTTGGTGCAGTCAGCACCGAGATGTTCTTTTGCATCCCTGAACATCATCTAAAACAGAGATGCTGCAAGGAGCTGGGGCATATTCTAAGCCTTATCTGTTTCTTGAAGGCAACTGTGTGATGTGGTGCCACAGCAGGCTGTCCTGTCCTTGTCCCAGGCTGGTGTGCCATGTCGGTGTGGTGTGCTGACGTACGGCCTAAACTGAGTCACTGCTGGTACTTGCAGGGGGAACTCATGTTAAGCTGTCCTGGGACAGGGATGGAAACAGTTCAAGAGCTGAATCTTTATCACTACTTTTTCCTCCTCCAGAAGCAATATCTTGCAACTCAAAGTGAAACTTTTTAGCAAAGCCCCGACAGGCTCAAGGCCAAAGCTTTCTCGCCCTGAATACAAGAGCTGTTTTGGCAGTAAAACGTTATTCACCATGGGGAAGCTGGAAACCAGATGCCAACTCTGGGTTAGCGCTCGGGGCAGAGCACCCTTCAGTCTGCGCCTTCACAGAGCGCTCTCTGAGTACAGAGGGATGCTACGCTGGGGAGGAGGAGCTGGAAGCAGTGTCACAGCCCTGGCTTTCAGCCTGCCTTGCGGGGATCACAGACAAACGCAACAGCAGATGCTTTTTGATTCCTTGTGGAGGAATTGCAGTGGATTCCCAGGGATGGGAAGCCATCAGAGGAGCTCGAGGCAGAGAGAAAGCCCCACCCCTTCCCTTCTGAGGCAGAAAGCGACTCATGTGGGGCATTTATTGGAACAGGACAAGAACGGAACGCATCTCAGTGCTTCCAGGAAAATAGCGGGGAATGACCGCAGGCAGAGGGAGGCTGAAGGAAAGCGTTAGTGATTCTGTGGCCACGCAGCCTTCTTGCTCAGGTGTTGGAGCTGCGGCACACCAGCAGCTAACGCTACAGCCCTGCTTACCGCCCGCAGAGAGCTGGGGGCAGCTGCATTTGTCCACCCCGGGCGGGGAACGCGCTCTTGGGATGCATTCCTGCACAAGGTGGCTTAGGGGCAAAACGCAGGCAGCAATCTCTGAACCAATTTGGTCCCACCCACTCCTTTTTCTAATTGCTGAAACAGGAGAGGTGTCTGTAACAACCCGGCCATGGAGCCCAGGAGCAGCTGTAGCAACGGCAAACTTTTCTTCCCC
>PPHD01021508.1:0-13221 GCA_002909625.1 Bambusicola thoracicus | reverse complement strand
GTCCTGCTGTTATCCACCCTTTCGAAGAGTTTACCCCCTTCCTGTTTATAGGCCCCCTTCAGGTACTGAAAGGCTGCAATGAGGTCACCCCACAGCCTTCTCTTCTCCAGGCTGAATAAGCCCAGCTCCCTCAGCCTGTCCTCATCGGAACTATTCTATACATCTGCTTTTTGCCTCATCCTTTACCCTTGTATTTCCACCTAACTTTGTGTCAGATTCAGCAATCAGTTAGCACACAAGTGTTTTATGACTTCATTACAATTCTTGACATGGAGATTTAGAGTAAAACAAATACACTAATAAATTTAGCAGCTATTAAAAGCTCTACATTTTTAGTTCTAATAGCATAAGTCTCGTTTGGTTCAGTATATGCATAAAATTGTTCCAAACACAAGTATATAAGCTCTGCCCTATACTGGAGGAGAGGGAACCCAACTAATTTTACAGCTCACATCCTCCACTGCCTCTCTGCAAGGAGGTACATGTTAGTACCTAACACAGACCTACTGCAGGACATGGCTAGTTTTAGCAGCTTTCAGCAGTACTAAGCTCTCCTTGCTCTCCACACAAGTTTCCCAAACCACTTTCTACAAAGGAACTTCTACATTTGCATCTGTAAAAACTGACACTTATATGTATTACATATATTAAAAAAAAAGCTAACCAAGAGAATATGCATCCCTTGTAGGACCAAGCTCACAGTTTGTTGTGGTTTTCACTTTCTTAATGAAACACAAATCAGTAACACCAACAGAAGTAGTACCTAAAGCCTCAGCTACAATTAGATATACCTGAAATGTCATAAACGGCCAAGGAGTAGCTGTGAATGATCGAGGAGCAGGGAAGGAGGAGGTTTTTGACCACTTGCTGAGGACACCCAGACAAACAAATCACCACGGAGCTGCTCTGAAGAGCCCACAGTTGATCAGCTGTACCACTCAGGTTCCTCCTGGCTGATACCAGTCCCAAAGTGGATTTATGAACTCTGGTAGCAAAAGGTTTTACTACAGACACAAGAACATTTCACAAGTTTTATGAGTAGGTAGCATTTAGCAATGCTGCAGAACACTCATTGGCAAACAGTGTTTTAAAAGTCTGAATTATGCTTCTAACAAAGAGGTGTTAGAAGCACAGGTTAGCTTTATGAACTGGCTCCAGTAGCCAGAACCACAGGTAGCAGAAGGTGAATTTCAGGATACCCAAGTACAAAAAGAGTGAAGGAAGACAATGAGTGCATCGTCACAATAATTTCTGGGAGAGCTAGCGAAACACAGCTGTGTGCCAAGCTCCTCTATCACCTTCGTACTTAATTGGGCAGCCCAGCAGCTGTTCAGGCATTATACCTAACAAATTCCATGGTTAATCTTTTGTAACAATGGTCACCACTTGCCCATGCAGTCTAACTCAAAATCCTATACCAGAGGTGCGACACATAGAGAACCTCTACCACCCCATCGAGCACCTATAGTTATTTCCTGAACAACCAAGAAAACATACTACAGCTGGTTAACCAGCAACATGCCCTGAACAAAACAGAATTAGAAGAGCTCTTTCCCCACCCACCCAACAGCAAAGCTGCTTCAGCTCCACTAAGGGGAAGCCCCTTTTCTTCCTTGCATCAATAATATCCCATATGCCTTATTTGCATCCATTCCCACACTCCATACCTTACAAGTCAGTACATCCCATACCACTCATCCCATAAAGCCAATTACATTTGTCGGTCCCAAGCTTGATGAGCTCCAGCAGCTCACACAGGATGATAAGATAGGTACCAGCAGCAGGGATGAGGCATTCCCTTTGTTACCTGACAACAGAAATTCTTACACCCATTCCCCAAGACATCTCCAAGCACAGCCTAATGAGACAAAACTACCGAAAACCATTTTCATTGTGACTCATTTTCATTAAGGCAAAGTCAGCAGCTTTATCATCAACTATACTATAATGAAGTCCAAACACTCCATCCAAGACACATTTTCATGACAAAGGTGAGACGCCTTCATCCTCTGGACACCCATGGAGAGCTTTTACACATGCATTAGGAAAATCATACAATTCTGGTACAGTTTCCTATGTGTGCACTTATTAGAGTTTGGAGCTGAAACATTTACTACTGCTTGTCTTACTCCGGAGACTGCATTTCCTTAAGTTGGCAATATCTGTCATACATATGACTGAAAGCCAGAAACTGGCCAGCCAGTCACACAACTTCACAATATAACTGCTCTTAGTGAACTGTGTGGGAAGAACCTATGGAAAAGTTTACATTTTGATCATATGAATGCTTTTTCTTATTTCTGAGAAACTGAATGTGTCTCTAACTCAGAGAATTTGGGTCCAGGTGCTCTTTCCCCCTTAATCCAGGCAGCTGTATTCTCAACAGTTGTAAGCATCTGCTTGGTCACTTCAGTTACAAAACAGTAACAACTACAACAAACGAAAAACTTGGTCTGGCAGAAACAGAAAGGTGAAGATCGCCCATATAATTTCGGGGGCAAGCTTGGTTTCAGTCCCTGAACATTTCTTTGTCATTTCTCTTTCTGAAACAAATGTCATTATATTTCCTTGACCTATTAGAAGCTCTGTAATCCCCATTCCCTTTCTCTCACCTCTATCCCAGAGGTCTGGACAGAAAAAGAAAACACAAGTCTTTCAGGATGTCAATAAGAACTAAGGTAAAGGAAATGCATGAATATAGATTAATCCCTGCAAAAATCCATCAATCAATTCTTTGACCTTTGCACAGACAGAAGGGTCAGAAGATCTGTGGCAGCAAGGACAGCTCACGCTCAATTCTTTTTGGGCCCAAACCCCACAAAACAGACGTGCAGTTCTTTCCCTGGAAATCTGTAGCCATTTATGAATCAGAAAAGCTCTGCATACAAATAGAACTATCAATGCTGTATTCAGCATTCACAAGATGCAACTGCACATAAGGTGCGTCAGATAGCTCAAAGAGCTGCAAGTGCTACTTCATAACAAACTGAAAGTAAGCTACAGCTCTGCAGTACACAAGCAGCACTGCTCAGAGAACTGTTTTGCAGCCTCCACAGTCCCTGTCAAGGACGTTTTCCCAAGCAGGAAGATTAGCAGCTTGTGAAGAACTACCTACTGAATGAATCACAGAACTGCGTTTACAAAAAGGGAAAAACTGTGGGCATGAGCAATTTCTCAGCTCTTTGTTCGTACAAACATCAACTCCATTCAGCTTCTTACCATCTCCCAGAGTGAAGATTTCTCAAGACTGCTGGGCAGTAAATGCAGCAGTTCTGAGGAAGGAAGGATGAGACGAATGGCAGTTTCTATAAGCATACGTATGCCACCACCATACATGCTTTTGCAACCCCGCGGCACTGCTGCTCACAGCAAATTCTAAAGACCTACTAGCAGTGGTAATTACAATTCCAGTTCTTTGTGATCTTATCAGGAAAAGAAAAGCTTGTTCGATTAATTCTGGAAAACAAGCATTTGGGAAAATGGGGCTTTACAACAACAAAGGATGTACCACTGCTGTTGTCAACATTAAGCTTTGAATGCAGGGATCAGAAAGCACTCAGGAGCTCTGACAGCTACCAGGTGCCTACACTTATCAGGCAAACATGCTGTTCAGGAAAGAACAATAGCTGCACAAGTTGAGAAAACGCCTGACACATACATGTGAAAAATGAAGTAAAATCACCTTTAAAAGAGGTCCAGGATCTGCAGCCATGGTAATCATCCCTGCCTTAATTCTACTGTCCATTTAACACCCTTGCTCACTGAATTATTCTGTGCTCAACAGTAAGCCACTGGGGCCACCTAAAATCAGCTGAATAACCTAAGAAGAGAATGCTGCACTTGTAAGCTGCTATGCAAGACCATAGAACAGTGCCTACACACAGCTGTGCTACGAACCCTATGCAGGAGTACAAAGCAGCAAGAGGTGACTCTCCAGAAGGCACCCAACCGTGGCAGGAGCACAGCGGAGATGAGGGGCCTTGCCACTGCACCCTGCTCCACACAGCCCGCATGAGAGGCATCCCACTTCATACACTGAGAGAAACAAAGGAGTAGAATAAAAAGACAGCAAAAACTGTTATTTTCCATTAAAAAGCTGTTAGCATTGACTTGACAGGATTAGCAATTTGGCATGCATGTGAGATAAGAACCCAGGGTGAAACACTACACTCCACGCTTACTGAAAAATATCCGCAAGCCCTGTCAGTAACAATTTTTCTGAGATAATGGGAAAGTTTCCCTGCACCTGGAGGGCACAGGCACTCTCCCTGCAACAGAACCACACGAGGAGAATTCCGCACAGCTGCTGCCTTCCCCCTGCCTCCCCTCAGTGGGTTCTCCTGCAGTTCAGAGACACAAAGACCGAACGCGGATCATTCCAGCGAGCTGCGGAGCGGGCCAGGCTGATAGCTAAGGAGATGGAAATAAGCAGCTGGAGAGAGCGGCCTCCTAACCCAGATCTGCCATGGCGAGGGAGTTCATCTGGTCAGGCAGTTACAACACAGAGCTTTCAGACTTCCTCCTCGCCTTCCCACAGTTCGTAACCAAATAGCAGCAAGAAAGGCCCACCTTTTAAAAGAAAGGGCCATATAATTACAGTTATTGGGGAAAAAATAGGAGCTATTGAATTTCAGACAGCTTGTGAACTAGACAAAGAGCATTACAAGCATGAAGCATCCTATACAATACACACCTGCGTTTAGAACAGCCCACGCATTTTCTCCAATGATGAGAAAAATGTCTGTGTCCCGACAAAGCAGAAGCGAGCTGCCCTCTTAACAAAGACTCTTCACAGGACACTACCACACAGCACAATCTAAAGTTCAGGAGAACAACACCATTTATGACTCCGTGCCGATTTAAACATTCAGCAATCACCTGTGGGGAAGGTTCACAAGAGGTGAGCATTCCATCACAGTGTGATTTCCAATAATTGCAGTCCCTACTGCTGAGAGTCCAGGCAAAGTTCTCTTTGTGAAGAACTGGAGAAAAACCCACTCACAGTGGCAACCATTGGTTTCAAACAAACCCAAGGACTTCAAGAAAGTGAGAAGTCCAGGCTTTTAAAACATCAGAAGTAGGACAGAACTGATTGCCTCCGTAAGTTATGAAAATAAAGTTTTATTACCACTTTTCTAAGCAATCGAGAACACAAACTCATATTATTCTGCACACAAGAGCATCAAGTACAAGAAGCTTGGGCTTTTAAAAAAAAAAACTAGTAAGAAAAAAAAACTAGAACCGACTTCATTAATGAATCTCATTGTGGCTGACCTGATGTGATCAGCTCTAAGTACGGCACTTCCACCAACACAAATGCAGAGCTGGAGGCAGTCCCCGAGGCCAGCACTGCTCACCCAGCACAGCCAGCGGGGCCAGTAAGAGGCTATGAAACAGCTCCCTGCAAACCCATTCTTCACCACAGTGTCACTACTCTGGGTTCTGCCACAACAGATGCAATTAAGTTTTTTCAAGTATTACACTGAAAACTGAAAGTGTCCCTGTCTGCTGACAACTTCCATGGCATGCCAAGTCCTGCCTTTTCTAGGAGCCAAAGTTCTCCAGAAGCTCATTAAACCATTGCTCTGCAGCAAAAGCAACAAGGAGGCAAAGGGAAGGCAATATACTGCAGTGCACAGAAAGTTGGGAAAAAAGGGGGTGGGGGGAAAAAACGCCCACAAGAAACAGTGGGAACAGGACACCAACTCACAGCATATGCTTGGCACAAAGCAGAGGCATCAGAGCTGTGCTCACACCGCCGTGCTCAGTCCTGAGCCCACCTCCTCCCTTTTGTGATGGCAGGCAAAAGAGGCCCATTTCTGTTTGGGATCATGCCTTGATAACCACTGCCCTTCCACATCAGCTCTTTTCAGTTAGTAAATTTAATCTTATTCTCCTTTCTGACAACCCTTTGTGCTACTAGAGCAACTATCACACAACAAATGAAGTCCCAAGGTTTGGAGAGCAAAAGAACTAACAGAAACCAGCAAATATTAACTCCCATCTTTAAGAACAAGTCAAACAGAGCGTGCTGTAAATTATCAGTCAGGATGCGCCTCCTGTACAGCACGACCAAGGGCTGTGACAGAGAGAGTTTTGCCTTGTTTCCCATCAGTTTAATCACCAGCACCACTGGGTTCACCCAGACAGCACAGCGCGCCAGTGCACGCAGCAGGCTCCAGTGTAAGCACACCGGTTATGTAGCGGGGGCAACACCTTTACCGCCGCGCCCCACGCGCGGCCCCTGCGGGGCTGAGCCGCGGCCCAGGGACCGGAGGCGGTCCGGAGCGGCAACCCCGGCCGTACCTGCTGAAGAACTCGGCCAAGCTGCTCCCGGCACCGGCGATGCCCGCCCGCCGGGCCCTCTCGGCCGGCTCCTGCGGCGGCTCCGAGGCGGGAGGCAGGTGCTCCGGGGCGCTGCGGCGGCGGCTCACTTCGTACGTGTTGCGAGAGTTCAGGCTCACGTCCGTGAAGGCGGGGGAAGCAGCGGGGCCGCTCGGGGGGCTGTCTCCCGTCTCGCCCCGCAAACAGCAGCTCCGCAGCGGCTCCTCCAACGCCGTGCCCGCGGCGGTACCGACCCCCGGGCCGGGCGGGCAGAGGAGGAAGCCCCCGTTGTGCAGCTTCGCTTCCTCCTCCTCGTCCTCCTCCCGAGACGGCGGCCCGCCCGGCAGCAGGAAGCCGGCGTCCCCGTTGGTCATCCTCCCGCGGGGCCCCACGGCGCAGGCGGCCCCGTTGGCGGCCTTCTCGGGGCAGCGCCGCCCGCCCGCCGCCGGGCCCAGCGCCGCCAGGTACCGCTGCAGCAGCCGCTCCTGCCCTGCCGCCGGTCCGCCGCTCAGGCCCCGGCTCCCATCCCGCTCCCCGTCCTCCTCCTCCGCCTCCTCCTCCGCCGCCGCCTCCTGCCGGCCTGCGGGAAGCACGGCCGCACCGCCCGGAGCTCCGCCATCGTCCGGCCCCACCATTTGCCGCCGCGGAGCCCCGCAGGTGCCGGCGGCGCAGCCCCCCCGCGGCGCGGCGGAGGCCGAGGGGGGCGGGGCGCGGCTCCTCAGCACCGGCGGCGCCGCGACCGCTGACAGCCGCCGCTCTGCGCCCGGGACCGCGGCCTCGGCGGGGGGGCAGCGAGCCCGCCTCGCGCAGGCGCGGGGCCCGCCCCTCAGAGAGGCACCATAGAGACGGAGCGCACGGAGAGCGCCCTCCGCCGTCGCGACCGCATCCGGGACCATAGAGCTGCCAGCGAGACGGGACCTGCCTCGCCCTCACGTTACCGTATTGCCGCAAAAAGCGCCTCCTCACAGGCAGAGACTACCGTAGTCCCGCAGCCATGCCGCGCAGCTCTGCCACGGAGGCAGCCGGCGGCCCCTCCCCGCCCGGCCAGGCCTCGCCCGCTGCCGGCTTTTCCCGCTTTGCCCGCGGAGCTCAGCAGCTCCCTGCGCAGCAAAGCGTACTAGCGCGGGGATACCTGGGGTTGGAACGGGGACTCGCCGGGGGTCTTCGGCAGATAACCTTTTTTTGTGGGAAAAACAAGGATAACAAAGCCAGGGATAGCTGCAGCGGGGACAGCGGCAGTGCGGAGCGGTTACGGAAGCTCTATTGGGGTGGCGAGGGCACCGGCGGCAGCGACTCGCTTGAGGGCAGCGCCGGCCGGCAGCGGTCCCGGAGGAACAGGGCAGCGGGCGGCACCGGGACTGCCTCGGCTTCTCCCCGAGGAAGTAGTTGGAATGACCTTGGGATTTTGGAGAGGAGGAGGTGGGAAAAGAGAAGGACGGGCACCGTGAGGCCGTAGAGTGAATCTGCTCCAGAGTCGCGATGGGATTTCACAGCTCCCTGGGTTAGCACCAGTGAAGGCAGGACCATACCTGTGCTTTCCACCGCTTCTCTCAGAGAAAAAATAAATTACTATTACAGTATCCCCTTCCTGGTGGGAGAGGAGGGCCAAAAGCCACGTGTAAAAGGAAAAGTATAGGGGCATTAAGCCCCCACAGCAGCAGCAATAACATAAGCTGCCACTCTCCCTATGCAAGCACCAAAAGCAACACCTAAGCCTCACAAATTGCTTTTGCATTTCTGCAGTAAATACTCACAGTTGATAATAAGGAAGGTACATGTCTGCAGGAAATCCAGAGCCAGAGGTGTCCTCCATTCTGTGACCACCTTCATGTGCCCTGCAGTGTGGTGGGGGTCCTGGCATTTAGGCAGGTAGGGGGACATGCCCAGAGAGAGGCCTCACAGTGACATGGAGACGGAGCCTCTCTAAATGCTTTTCCCTTACCTGTAGGCATTTTGGGAAGAAGAATTTTAACTGTGAATCTTGAACAAGATAGAAAGTTGATGTGTTTAATGGTATTTTGACTTACAGTGTTGCAGTATAAAGCCTTCTGGTCTTGGCTGTAGCAAAGAAAGAAAAATCAGCTGTTGGTGTTATTTTCTCCTCTTTCTTGTTGCCCTCCAGCTGTACCTCTGAGGTCCGGCATGCAACATGGGTGTTTTTCATAGCACAAGTAAGCCTTTTGACTTGCATAGGTAGCAAGTACTTGGAATCTCAGAGGCTGGAGAAGAAATGAATCCAATTTGGATTTTTTGTTTTGCCTTGCCTATCTTGATAGAGGGCATGCAGCTTCATCCAGCTACAGCTGTGCCAGATGAATGACCATTGGCCTCAGCTGCTTGGAAGTGAGGGTTGCTAGGATTACCCGCCTTTTGGATATAGCAGCTGAACTGCTCGTAGGAATACTTTGTAGAATGCTTCAGTCAAACCGAACCATTAGCAAAGATGAACTAATAAAGCTTTTTAATTAATTTTTTTGTTATAACCAAGATGGTAGGTTTCCTGCTGTACACTGCAACACATTGAGCCTGCAGTATTTTAAGCTGATACAGCAAGTATAATATCCCAAGGAGTGCTTTAGTCAACAGCCATAAGCAGGATAGATACTGTGTCTTCAGAAGTAATTAAAAAATAAAAATAAAAAGGGGTCTGAGTAGTGTTCTACCCATCTTAAACTGGAGACTTCATGCACAGTAACGAGGGACCAACAGTGATTTCACTTAGCATCTGTATGTTCATTGTTACTCTGGCAATGTGATATAAAGTGAATTGTACTGAAGACACAACAGCACTGTGTGCCATACAAGAAAGGAAAGGGTGGATGCAATGTGAATCCATAAACTATGAATTATCCAAGAGCTCATTCTGTACCAGGACAAATAAGCTGCCTTGATAAGAGTAAATTTTGGGTTTAAACGAGCACTTGGAGATCCAGGGTGTGTTGTGCATATTTTTAATGGTGTTCACTGTTTAAGTGGGATGCTGCATAGCACTGTCACTCCTGAATAGACCGCTATTATCTAAGGCTATGAAAACCAAGATCTTAATGCAGAACTGGCAATACAGTACAAGCTGCTGAGCAAAATGAAGGCTGGCACTGAGATTGTCACACAGGATTGGCTTAGAATGAACTTATTTCAGTCATTGCAGATGGGATTGTTGGTAATTATGTTAGAGATTCCAAAAGACAGCAAATCGTTTCACACACTCGGTTCACTGATTTGCACTAAATCCCACCTCAAGGACTTGCTAGATGGACAGATTTTTTTCAACAGATTTCCAGAAAATTATTTAGTATTTCAATCAATCTTGTATGTTGAAATTTAGAAACTAATGAGGATTATGAAGTTCCATCTTGTACTTTCCAGAAATTCTTAGTCCTATTGATTTACTGGTTGCACAGCCTAGCAGTCAGAAGACAAAAGCTATATTCTTAGCTTCCACTGATTTTAGGTGAACACAGACAACTTACTTCATCTTTAGTGCCTGTTTTGTGCTTGTAAAATATGTATTATGATTTCCATGGTCTTTCTTAAAGATGGAAAATGTTATATAAACTATTAAATAGAGTTAATGAACTTGGTTCATTTGTTTTCACTTTTAGTCACTGAAAGAGAAAAGAAGCAATCATCACTGGTTCAATTGTTTTATGTTGCAAAACACACATAGAAGATCCATATAGGCAAGTCTCCACTGGGTGAGACTGTAAAATAAGTAATGCAGGTGGACTTTGCTCCAAAGAGTTTACAATTTAAGTATCACATAAGAAACAAGCTAGGCTCCTTAATACTCCTTACTCGGGATTGCACAAACTGAAACCCTCCCCCTTGCTCCAAAGATTTATGGTGTGCTGCAGTGACCCAGTCCTGATGCCTTCAGGGCTGGTAAATACACAGGCAGCACAGAACTAGACATGTCTGCATCCTTGTCTGTTTTTGACAGCTGACCTTTCACTACAGTCCCATGTTAGGAACAGCTCCTGTCTATCACTGCACCCTTTCAAAGGTCTTAGGAACACTTAGGAAATGTCACATCTCTCTGATATAATTAACACAGTTCTAGGTAAGTAGTTTTAATTCTGGTTTCCATTTTGATCAGTTTATTCAAATTGCTTCATTCAATTATGAATAATAGTGATACAGACAATTTTTTTTACTCCCAAGTCTGAAGCGTAAGGAATATTCTGCAACAATATAAGCCAAGCAACTGTTTACAAGGAGGCTGGGAACATAGGCAAAGGATCCAATCCTGCAAAAGTTTATAATGAGGTATGCTATGAGTGGTGCTAAACATACATGGTTATGAATTCTGCATGCTTTGATGTATGGTCCTTGCAGAAAAAGACTTACACAATGCTACTGGCAATACTGAGAAAATACTGGGATATTTATTGAGGAACAAACTGTACAAAAACTAAACCAATGTCCATCATTTCATTATTCTTTTCAGAAGAACAGTGTAGCTAAGCATCAGATTTTGGTTAGCCAATGAAGTTACACAGACAACCAATATGCATCTGTTGGTTTCCGTGTGTCGTTTCATTACCCCTGTAATTAAGAGATGGAATGGCTTCCTCAGATCAATATATAAGAAGAACCATATCCCTGGGCTCCCCAAACTTCAGATGGTTTTCTATTTGCAATACAGTTGTGCTGTTTGGCAGTTCACTCCAGAGGCTCTATTCCTTTGGAAATGCTGCCCTGGCAAGAGCAGCCTTACTCTCCACTCTAATAACAGTTTGCACTTTTAATACAATGCCTTCTGGACAAGATCTCATCACAGGCTCTAGCTAGCAATTAATTAAGACATTCAGAGATATGCTGTTTGGCAGGCTCCCACACACTGCAGCCTTCTCCTTAGAACATTCCCAGTTGTGCTGCAGTCCCAGAATTAAATTATACTCAAAAGCATTATATACTTGGACAATTTGGCCTGTGGTGCCTTGCTAGTGTATGCTTATGCTTTCTGTGATTCAAAGAGTGTCAAAGGCTCCCTGAGCACTGGAATGGGTTAAACTATATTTTCCATTGCTCTGCTACGGACTTGAAGACTTTCCGGCCACTGCCAGGCACTGAAAGACTCTTCCATGCATGTAAACTCCATGTTACCCACTGCAAAACTGCCCTGTGTAGATTACATCCCTACACAGAAACTTAATCTGTTACCCACTGAGTACCATCATCACGAGACTGCTGACATCCCAATATCCCTGTTTCAAATGTTATCTTGGTCCTCAGGCTACAACAGAAAAATAATTTTATGACAGCTTGTTCAACTGCAAGGACTCTACTTTGTACTCTCCTGCCAGCTTTTAATGTCACATGCAATGAGAGTTGTATACAATTTTTATTTACTTTTCTAAAGCTAGTATGTAGTTGATAAAAAGCTGTTAGTCCACCCACGTGGTGATTATTACAGAATTATCACAAATTCCGGTCACAGCCTTGTATTCCATTTACTTGCTGAATCACTAATACTAATAAAATCACTTAAATGGATGATAAACTACAAGCAGAAAAAAAAAAATCAGATTATTTTGGTTTTTGCCAAGTCAGCTTGGATTTTTTTCTTGTTTGTTTGTGTTTCCTTGAAATTAGTGTTGTAACACGCTTTGGGGGCTCTGAAAACAGGATTCTGTCTTTGCATTCTTCAAATGAAGGCCTTTTCTTCACAAGTTATGCTTATATTAACACTTCAGGAATAATCTAGCTGATCCAATTTGATGCTGCTCTGAACCTACAGTTGTTCAGTTGTTATGCATGCATACAGAGAATAGCTGTATTTGCTGAGACTCAGCATCAGGCCGTGAGCATCCCGAAATTCTATCTACTAAATTTAGTGGCAACAGAAGTCCATTAAGAAAGGTATGGAGCTTGAAACAGTCTTTCTGAACTCTGAAGTCAGTGAGAACAGAACTGAGCTTACATGCAGATGACAGTGTTTCGTTTAATTTTATTATTTGTTGTTGGGATTCAACCAGCATGGAAGCCTTCACACTTTTCACAGAAAGTTAAAACACTGTCACAGGGTGTATAAGAGCCAACAGTAGAAAGTGTGAACAATTGTTCAGTGGCAGTGTTGGTGTGTAACACCAATTTCCTTCGCCCCAGCTCCTGGTCATGCATTCACCTTCTTAATCCTGCCTGCTGTTACACCATCTCAGCTGTTTTTGTAGCAATGCAATGAATCAGACTGATGAACTGATATGGCTGGAAAATGCCTTAATTTTCTTGCCATACTACTTTACAGCCCTAGCAGTTCTGTTGGTTTTGCAGCGCACAAAGCCAGATGATGCAGACACAAACAGCTAGAAGGAAATCTACAAAGTGCTGTTTGTGAATGCTTAACCAGCTTCTGAATAGTAGTAAACAGAAGTTTATCCTTAAAAGAACAGCCCTCTCTTACCTTGGGCAAACAGAGTAACAGGGAGTGGCTGGAAGGGGTAAGGTCCAATTTTCTGCCCTGTGTTTAAGCTGTGCAAAGCTGGCAGACAAGCCCTTAGGAAATGCTGCAGCCAGGCACAGACGGTACAATTGGGGTTAATCACAGGCAAAGCAAAAGGGCAGAAACTCTTAATGCGTATTATTTCTTAAGGCTAATTGTTGAGTATATTCACTAAGAAATGTTTGTCTATCTATTATAACCAACATGTAACATTTGGCACCATGGATGGATAGGAAAGAGAAATGAGGGGGGAGAAAAGAAGAGATGTATATTTAGTATGAAGAAATGATACCTATTGGTCATCACAGAATCACAGAATGGCCTGGGTTGGAAGGGATCCACAGAGATGACCAAGTGCAAATCCTGGCTTCTTGCGAGACAATCTAAAAATTAAACCAGCAGGGCTTGATTGTGCCAGCTGTGGAGCTCTGAAAAGCCAGGAACAAGCCTCACTG
>PPHD01021507.1:0-13222 GCA_002909625.1 Bambusicola thoracicus | reverse complement strand
GGAGTTGGGTGCTCTCTCCAGTGGGTGACTGATGGGCAGGAGCAGGGCTGCTGTGCAAGGCCAGGGAGATTGAAGCTCTGCTGGGAGTAGCAGTTGTTCCAGGCATGGCAGTGAGGCGTCAGCTACTCTGGCACTTTATAACTTAAGTCAGCGTCAACCCTGTAAAATACTTTTTAACAACATCTTGGTTTTTTGTTAATCTAGAAGATGAAAATTAATTTTAGGTTCACTGATGTGAAAGTGATTTTTAGACTTAAATGAACAGCCGTTCATTCATTGGGTGGAAAATGTCTGTACATGTCTGCTTATAGGGCGATCTGAAAGCTTCTATTTGATGAAATAGAAGTGGGTAGAAGAACGAGAAGAGTTTCCAGGCTCATAAGTCTCTCAGGAAGCTGGGCTTTATGGCCTGGTCTCTGTTCTCCGTTTCTTTGTTCTCACATTCCTGACTTCACCTGTTGCCAGTGGCATTATCACCGATACAAGTCAGGACAAGGATTAGATCAAAAGATGCACGAAGAACCAAAAGATGGCTCTGAGTGAGATTTGGAGCTCAGATTAGGAGATCTCAACACCTGCGTGTCTTCAGGTCTGTGTACAGCTCGCATGATACTGAAGGGTTCTCTCAGAGAGCTCTGGGGGTGTTTGTGGTCAGTGTGACGTCGGGCAGAGCTCATGAAGCCATGCTGCTTCCTTTTCTGAGTGACACGGCCTGGAAATGGGTGACTTTGCAGCATGGACCAGAGAAGGAAGACTCATTCTAGGAGTTAAGTCAGACCTCATTATTCTGCATTTTTCTGCTCGCTCTTAGCAATATCAAAATCCTGTGATTACTGACACCTTTGTTGTCTAAAGCGTGATACCAAACTTCTCATACAGGTGTGCTGTACCCTCCAATCTCCCTCTGTGCTCCATGACTTTGGGGTGTAGTTGTGCCTTTCATCAGCTCTCCCAGCTCAGCACACCGGGCTGTGTTTGCTCAGCTGCTGCACTGCTCTGCCTCTGCTGCCTGGGGAAGGGAAGGCAGTCGGTCACGAGAAAGCCCGGACTGCAAGGGATGTTTTATAGTTATCAGCCTGATGAGCTCCAGCTCTCCCTTGAAAATTCAGAGATGTGATGCCTTCTCTCTAAAACTGATGGGAATTTGGAACGTTTCTGGAGAGCTCGCTGATCTGAGTGGTGTGGGCTCAGGAGATAATGTGAAACCAAGTCAGCTCATCTCCAGCAGAAATCTGTATGGAAATGAATGAAAAGCTGAAGGCCCAGAGCTGTTCTCTGGCATGTCCTTCTGTCAGATGTCCTTCTGTCAGCTGCTGTCAGAAATGTTAATGTTTGCTAATACACATTTTATACCCTGTCGTTTTGCTAGCGCAAATGACTTTCTAAGACAGAGAGGTCGGTTACTTGTGTTCCTGGCATCAGCTTGGTGTTGCATGTCAGTCTGCCCCAGGAGGCTTTAGAAGTCAGTGTGCTCTCCCTGCTCTCTATCAAGCCTGAATTTTCAGTCGGGGAAAAAAAGAGCATTTCTGTGGGCAAAGTCCAAAGACTTACAGCTTTATTTACAGTTTAGTGACCATCTACAGCCAGGCAGCTCATCACTAGCAGTGCCTTGGGCGTGTTTCCACTTCCTAACTTAGTGAGGCTCTTTACAGTGTTAACAGCAGAAGAAATAAAAGAGCAGGGTTGGAACTACCATTAAAGTCAATGGCAAAACTCCCATGGACTTCAGTGGACCAGCATTTTACTCAGCACTTTGTGCCAAGGAGCTCAAAGCACATCAGTGCATGGGCAGCTTTGTGGGCTCTGGCAGTACCCAAAGTACTCTTCCTGTGCTGATAAAATGCAGTTCAGTCCTTGTCACTTCTGTCACTATTTTCTGTCTTTAGGCCTCTGCTTTCTCTATGGCTCTTGCTTCCTTCTAGCTCTGATCTGAAGGATGTCTGTGGACTTTCCCATGGCTACAAAAGAGGATCGGGATTTGAAATCACAGATTGGGTCAGAGTTGAAAGCTATAGGCCAGCACTCATTCTGAGCCAGCAGGTCACTAAAAATTAACAAATTATACCGTTAATAGAAGAAATGGAAGGATCCTTCTGTTCCCTCCACACAACAGCTTTCTTTGCCCTCCACCCAGTTAAGTTGTGAAATTCTGGGCAGATTGTATGTACATACGCCCACCGTGCCTGCTATATAAAGATGCACGCATGCACATACGTAACACCCTGCATGAGCATGTACCTCACAGGGTACACAGGTTTGGTAATGTTTCCAGCAATCAATCTCCCTGTTTCTGAGTTTGTACAGATTTCTGTCTAATCTCCAGGAAGATTATTTCTTTCTCCATCCTGAGTGCCAGTGATATGCAAAGGCCAAATTGCATTGCGCACTGCCCTTTGGGAACAGACTCCTGCTTAAAAGCCTTCCAGATCTTGGCTATCACAGGAGACTATATTTGGAAGGATGGGAAAGCAACATGAGAGGCACATGGAGCAAAAGCTATGAGCATCAGCAGTTTACTACAAGTAAACAGTTTCACTTCTCTAGCTGTTGTATTCACTGGTCTTGTAAACAGGATCTGACTACAGTAAGATAACACAGCAGGAGGCTTAAACCTGCCTTCTTCTGTCACAGTTTTGTTTCAAACTGCCAGCAGGCTCATGTCAGCCATTCTGTTTCATCCCACTGTGATCCACCATTGCAATGTTTACGTTTCCCTGCAGAGTCTTTTGCTTTGCTGGAGGAGAAAAGTCACCAGTCTCACTTCTTGATCTTGGAGGGATGTACAAAAGGAGGACTTGGTTGTATGGGATCAGGAGTGTTACAAATCACTCCACACCTGCCCTCTGCATTTTGGAGAGCAGGACATTGACATTTCTGACTGTGTTTTGTTATTCTGGTCATTGAGAGGCAGACAGCTCTGGCTGTGGTTTCTCCTGTTCTGTTCAGAAGAGAGCTGTGTGATCTGGAAACTGATGGTGCAGTCTTGTCTGATAGCATCTGCTTTCCCTGAATAATCGTGGACGTTTCCACTTCTCTACTCATCCCTCCAAGCACCTTGCAGTCGTAAATTGCAATGCTAGAGCAGTGGAATCATGCTTAGGGAATGATCTCCCCTCTGGAGGTGAATCCTGATACCTGACGTATGAGAAGACCAGGCACATGCTAAAAATTCCTTGCTAATTTAGGTTGCTAGTTCATCAAAAACATCCTCCCAAACATGCACAGGATGTATTAAGTTATGGTGTAGTAAGCGATCAGCTTGTCGTACTGACATTTCTGCTCCTTGCCTGGACTTCATTATCTTTCTCAAGAAATCAGATCTGTTAATACCACCCGGCCATAAATTTGTGTAACTGGAAACCTCTCCCCAGGCAGACAAACATATGAGGACAACTGAGCATTGCTGCTCTCTGAAGGCTGATATATAAATACATACAGGACAGACTAACGCCATCTCTTCCCTGTCTCAGGTCCAATGGAGTCTTAGCTTCCAGATCTCTTTGTTTTTTTTCCTCCTGTTTGAGCCTTGGCCCAGTCACATTTTTGCATGGGCACATTGCGAGTCATGAACTGGATTATCTTTTGGGCTATCAGATGAGGAGATTTAATTATGTGTAAGTCACCTCATGGTGTTACCTTACTATCTATGGTTCTACTTGGAAGAGCTCAGAGATGTTCATCCAGGTTCCAGCTGTGTCAGAACACAGTCCCTGTGCGTGCTGTTGCTTTGGTGACTTATAGACCAGAAATGAGTAGTACTTAGAAGTGACACTGCCCATGTGTTGTATCACCCAAGCAGGTCGATGCCACTGATAGTAAAGCCTTTCATGCTCCTTAAGTTGCCTGCTCAAGTTCTCGAGGGCTCTGAGCAGCACAGTAGCTCTGAATGTACGACTGGCTCCTTGGTGTGGTGTCAGTAGGAATGGAGTGCGGAGTTACTCCACGCAGTGTGTGGCTGGAAGCTGCTCAGGACGAGGGAGGAGCATCCAGGCTGATCTCCTGCTGATGTTACCGTGGGCCAAAAATTTTTTGCAGTTGATGAAATGTGTAGCAGAGATTCTCACGGTGCAATAACTTGCCACAGTCCCTGCTGTTATCTTTAAAATGCAGCGCAGTGGATAATCATTTACCAGTACCAGGTGGTCCTGGACTTCCTTAGGAGGCTGATTTTGGAGCCTCGTTTCAAAATGTTGAGGTGAATTTTGACGTTTGCTGTAACTGTTGTTAAGGAAAATCTGTATAAACCGCCTCCTGTGTTTGGCAGAAATCATGGCAGTCCGTATTCTGTTGTATCTGGTTTTGTACCAAGGCATTATCGCACATGGTTGTCTCTTATTTGCAATCTTGGCTCGTTAAAGTAGTGATTTGATAAGGCGGGTTGTTGTCTTTGCATTGAGGGATCTCTCCTGGGCTGATATATCGGCACTGAGGACAGAGCAGTGGATACACTCCTCAGTGACTGCTGTAGCACATCCCATGCTGTGATGGATGGGCGCCCACCTCGTGCACTGCCTGACAGCTCCAGTGCCATGGGTGTGCTCGGTAGGGGCCTCCAGGGGGTGTCCTGGCAAAAGGCTGGGGCAGGGGGAAGGGTTGGGAGGGCTTCTGAGGAGCTCCTTGGTGGCAGTGTCCCCTGCCTTCTTGCAGGCACTGGTGGGAGCTCCTAAGAGGGAAAGCAACCGGGTGAGGCTGCAGAGGTCCATGTGGGCATCCTGGGAGAAGTCAGGACTATACGTGCAGAGCTGAGAGGGGTTATTTCAGCCTAGCAGCAAGGCAGGGGCTTGGCTGAAGGGACCCAGGAGATGGAAGTGTCCCTTCCCAGCAGCACAGGTCTGGGGTGTCTCCACAGAAACAAGACAAGTGTTGGGGATATCCCAGAGCAGTGGCAGAGCTGGGCCCTGCACAGGAGGCAGTGCTGCTGAGCGGGGCTGTCCTGGGAGCCTTGCAGGGCAAGTACCTGCATGGGAGCTCCTGTCCCATCACGTTCTCTGCCTGTTTGAGAAACCTGCCTATAATCCTGCCCAACACTCTGAACAGTGTTTTCCACGCAAGTTAGAGATTAATTAGTAGCATACAGTGCGTGCTACATATTACCAGTAAAGGTATTTTTGGAGTCAGATAAAGGGCTATTTGTGGGGAGGGCAGCAGAAGCAGTCCCCATGAGCTCAGGACCATTGCAGGGTGTGCAGCACGGCTGCTGCAGGAGGGCAGGAATGCAGCAGTGCAGCCCCTTCCTGAGTTCCCCCATGCTGATGGCAAAGCACCGCCCGCTCCTCCCTGGTGATAGAAAGGCAGGATAAATAATTAATAATTATCTAAGTCTCAATGTGACTGCTAAATAATTTTCAGTTCAACATTATGTAAATTTTCAGTGATCTTTTTTTTTTTTTTAATTGGTCACGCATAATAAAATACCTATGGTGATTAATTTTTCACCCTTAGAGTTTAATTAAGAGCATTCAGGATGTTTGGGCTGATACGCTGTCCTATAATCACAGCCTAAGATGCTGGAAAATCACTGCCTGCCTTTCCGATCAGGTGGTGATGCTCTGGGGGAGGGAGCCTTACTCACAGGTACTCACCCAAGCCGTCCTCATCAGGAAGGCTCTTTGGTCCTTGGAACATCGAAGTGACATATACTGTTATTAACATATGCAATTAGACGTGTGCTTTTCTGTGTTTATAACTAAGGAATAACATCACTCCATCCTCAGTATTCCTGTGTAAGTTGTTGGTATAACAACAGAATGGTTCTTGGAATAAATGGCATTGGCTTGCGTTAGCCTGATCCACCTTAAGAGAAAGCAACTCAGCTGTCCAAAGGAATACAGTAAATAGTATCAAGTCACATTTTATTCCAGAATAAATATGTCCAGGTGTGGCATTTTGCAGGAGTAGCTGTTGTGTGTGAGTGCACAACCTGTCTGTTGGAATCACCCCTCAGGCTCAGACATGCCTGTGCTTCCCAGCATCAGCAGGAGTGCAGTGAGGGCACCACAGGGCAGTGGTGATTGTGATTATAATAATTGCAGCTTCTGCAGAGACATCAGAGCTCCTCCAAAACCCTGTGAGTCCAGCGGCAGGGAGTTGCTTTCCAGCTGGTATGCAGTTTTTTCATAGCGTGGAGCAGAATTAGCAGCGTGCTGATATCCTGGGAGGAGAAATAGTTGGGAAGATGTGTCCTGTAGGGCTCTTCCTGGGATGCAAAGTTTTCCCTTTGATTTCTCTTGGGGTCTTTCATGTGTCTGGGCTGTGCTCACCTCCAGCTTTGCCCACAGGTTAGTGCAGGCCTGCAGGATGTGTCAGTACACAGAATGGCCCCTGACTCGTTGGGAAAGCACGTTTGGAAAACCTTGCTGTATTCCTACAAATTTTTCTTTCCCATTTTAAATAAATTGAGAGTTTAGCAATAAAAGCTGATGCTGAAAGGAAATGGTGCATGTGGGCCCTATAGAATTTCACACTGTATTTGTGAGCAGAAACCCTTTTCAGGACAGTCAGCTGGGTTTGGAAGAGAAAGGAGGTGGGAAGCAGTCTCCCTGATGCCCAGAAGGTCAGCGTGGAAGGACCATCTTGCTGAGCCTCCACAGTTACTCATGCTATTCCAAAGTTACAGCAACAGAAGAGGATGCTGCTCTGAAGTACGCATTCCCAAATCCTGCTATTGTAATCCAGAGCAAACTGTGTCTCTGTTCCAATTCTGCTGTAATATGGGGAGGAATTCAGTGACAGTTCTGCTTTAAATTCACATCCCACTAACTGACAATGATAGGCAATTTCAGTTTTTTCTTTCATTTTCATTGCTGTAAATCCAGAGTAACACTGATGAAATAAGCCAGTAGTTTTCAGTACTAGCTAAAACTAGTGTCACTGCAAAGGAATGGCTCTGGATTTTATCGTGTGAACCTGGCCCACAGTGTGTGAGAAGGTCTGAGTTAAAAAGACTGAATCATCCCTCGACTGCAGCATCTTTGGCAGCACTGCAGCAATGCAATGGGCAGCAGCTCTCACTGCGGTGTCAGGAAGAACTGAGCATCACGGGAATGATTAGCATCTAATGTAGCAGCTGGAACAGGATCTAGGTGGGTGCTTGGATTAAGGAATTGCTTCTGGAGGCTGGGAAGGTTGGTGCTGCTCACTGTGCTCCACGAGGTTGGCACCCAGCTCCTTGAGCTTCCTTGTGGCTGGGGAATGCAGGCTCTATCCCAGGGGCATCTGAGGACTGGGTGCTGTGAGTGGCGCAGGGAGCTCATGTCTTCTTCTGACATTAAAGGAAATGCAGGGATATAAGCATACGCTCGGGCATCTTGCTTAAGCGTGGGTGCTGCAAATGACTTTAGGCATACCCTAATTTTTTCTCAAAACTGAGAAACGGTTTAATCCTCCTTGGAAATCCATCAAAGGTTTGTGGTTTGTGCTGGAGAAAATGGCCAACTGCTAGATGGATCTCTTCTGTAAGAATGTCATTTGCTCTGCTCTGTTTCTGGTGGCTGATTCCTATGTAGGTGAGTTTGGATGTCAGCGCATAATGGAGCGTGGGGTCCTTCGTGCCGGAGAGGCTGTGAGCACTGCTCCCATCCCCAGCCACCACCCCAGCAGCACAACAAAACCTGGCAGCCTGGGCTTTTACATCCCAGCCCTGTGGCTCGGTGGGCTTGCGGCTGATTGAGATGGCTGAACCACAGGAAGAATGGATTTGGTGTTCTCCTGTTAGGAAGAGGCTTCTGCTGTAGCTCCATACCCTATAGTGTTCCCAGGGGCTGTGGGGCTCCAGCTGCACGCCGTGCTGCACAGCCACCTCCCGTTCAGGCCCTGTGCTTCCCCACAGCTCAGACCCCACCAGCTCTGCCTTTCCCTGGCGTTTGGCTCCTCCCCAAGGAAAGTGCTTAGTTTCAACACTTCTGATTCTTAAATCCTCAATATAGATTCTGGCTTTGATGCTTGCTGATCTATGGCTCTCTGAAGCACCACGTTGATTCCTGCAGCCTCTTGCAGAGCCGCCTCCTCTCCCATGCAGGTAATGCACACCAGAACAGAGGAGGGACATGCTGTGAGTCCCTCTGGCAGCAGAGTCCCACTGCAGCCTGTTTGCAGGCAACAGCTTCTGAGATTTTAATTCCTATTGTTGACTTTCCGGTCGCTTTCTTCAGCTTTTTAAATTTCCCTTTATTGTTTTAGCCTGTCTGCAAATCTATTTGTTTTTCTTCCAAAAAGCCTTCACTTGCTCAATTAGCAAGAGAGCTCTTTGTAGAGCGCTGCAGCTCTGTCTTGGCATCGCTAAGTGCTCCTGGAGCGCTGGCTCCTCCCCAGAGAGGATTTACCCCTGCAATCCTTGAGCTGGGTATTGCCGTGTCCCTGCTGCAACGTTGCTTTGCTGTGTCTTGCAGAAAAGGAGCTTTTGTGGCAGAGAGGTTTAAGTGTGTTGCCACAAATCAGGGCAATCCATACTGTCTCGGGATAAGATCTTAACTGCAATTTTGCTCCCTGCCCTATTGGGTCAATAGCGCGTTTTCCCCACACATGGGCTCTTTCACCATCCAGATTTTTTATTGGCTTTTGTCTTACTTAATGGCGTTGCCGCTTTGTTTAGAGCAGAGGTTATGAGGATACAAGTCGGACCTCTCGCACGCTGGGAAGCGGGGTGGCTGCCGCCTGTTGTAACCCCGGCAAACCCTGCGCGGTTTGTGCGCCAGCCCAGCAGCGCCGAGCCCAGTCCGGGCAGGCGGCAGCCAGCGGGGTCCGGGCACAGCCCGCAGAGCTGCGCTGTGAGCCAACCCTGCCTGCCCCGGGCGCCCGAGGCTGCGCTCCCTGCAGGCGGCTTCCACACATTGCCTCCTTCCCCCGAGGACCCGGCGAGCAAACCTTGCCCGAGCGGCTGTTGAAGCCTCTGCCGTTAAATCCGAGTTCAGTCCCTGCCTGGACGCAGGATAAAGATCTGTCGCTCTCGGGGATTGTGGCACTTTGTGTTGCTCTTTTCCCTGCTTTCCCAGTCTGTTTGAGCTGTGAGTTTCCCTTTACCGGATGAGGGTTAAAGCCTAGAGGAAAACTTCACAGTGCTGCTTACAGAATCCTTGCAGAGTTCAGGGGCTGTTTCAGCAAGTCATTCCCAAGCAGTTTTCCACTGCATATTGCCTCTCCGTGATTCCTCAGCCACTCTTCATGCTGCATTGTGAGCCTGGGCTGGGCTGGCAGACTCACAGCATCCCAGGCTCTTTAGCCACCATGTGTGACTGAACACTGCGACTCTGTGAGTGCCCTGAGCACAGGTAAATATTAGAACAGCTTCCGGAGCCCTGCAGCCTGGCTGACCTGCCTTGGCCTGAAGGTTAGGCAGGACTGGCTTTGCTTTTCTAAGGCAGAAATGGCACTGGAAGCTGCTGCGCCCATCTCTTTCCTAGGACCCATCTCCTGCAGGATCCCATGGGCTCCTTTGAAGCCTCTGCCCCGTGTGGGTGGGAAAGCTCGTGGGCCTGTTCCTGGCACAGGGCTGACATTTGCCCTTGCTGGAGCTGGGAGCTGTAGGAGCTGGTTATTTGCTTTGTGTGATTGATCACGTCTCTATGGCACATAGCACCGTGCTGCAAAATGGCCCTTTCACGTGTCACACTGACTCACAGCGTGACCTGATGTAAATGTAAGAGTGTATTTAACAACTGAAATTTACAGGGAACTGCATTACTTTTCTTTTCTTGGAGCAAAGGGCCCTTGGCAGCTGATGGGACGGGGCACAGTGCCCTGCAGGGCACACAGAGGCCCTCCTGATGGCTGTGGGGGCTGTGCTGTTAGCTGCTGGAGCAATCCTCACTTGCCCCCATGTCTCACCCTTCAAAATCTGGGTGACTTATTGCTAGGAATTGGGCATCTAAAATGGATCTGAACCTGCATCTCCTTTTCCCCACCTGCCTTTTTCTATGTTGCTTTTATACAAGGTTTGCCTTTTACTTCATTCCACACCCAGCACAAAGTAAGGTCTTTACACTCCCATTGGAGTCATTAGGCACTTGCTAAGCATTAACGCTGGGACTGTGGAATGGACAAACCCAACTGGCTGGCATGGCTGCAGCTGCAGAAATGGAGGTACCGGAGGGTGGGCTTTATCCCATCAACACCTCCCTATCACTGCTGAAGCGATGCTACCCTTACACGTCAACACTGAAACATATCACTGCTACACATAGCCCGTTTACTGGCAACAAATGCCACAGTGAAAGATGCCCTTTAATTAATGTACTTCATAACAAATCATCTGAAAATGGATCTGTGCTTGGGGCCAGGCACTCCTGTATGTACTGTGGGGCTGCCTGCGTGAGCGAAGCTCCTTTTGTGCATCATTTGCAGGGTTGGATCCTGAGCATTTGTCTCAGGATGACAGAAGTTGGTTTCTGGATGTGCAGTCTCAGACCATGTATCAGATGTGAAGCAATCAGTGCCTTGCACACTAAAGCTGTTTCTGAGAAGACCTGAGCTGCAGAATGATGTTGGCTGGGCTTGGATGTGAGCTGACACGCTCTTGCATGATTCCCATGATCCCAGCATGGAAATGTGCAAGAACTGCAGGCTGAGTGATGAGCAGGTGAGGTGTACCTGAGCTCCTTCACCATTGTGAAAGAGAGAAGGGAAAAATGATCTTGTGCTCAAATCTTGGTGTTAAAATGAATCAGGAAACTGAGAACAGCCTTGCCTGGAGTGGTGAGCGACGTGCCTTGCTCTGCACAGGATTTAGTGCTCCTCTTAGCACCAGTGAAGTCTGGCTGCATGCACCTCGGGCAGAGCCAAGGCACAGTACTTGGCACCCACTTTTGTCAGTGCTGTTACCCTGAGTCCTGCCTGGGGCTGGGCTGAAGAAAACAGACAATCCATCATCTTCTGCGTGTTTGTCCAGCTCTGCTGACTGCAGTGAAATGCTTTTGTTTTGCCAGGGAAGCCCGAGTGTTCCGTGCACAGGCCGATCCCACGACCCCTGAGGATGTCAGCACCGATGGGAACACATCCCAGCCCTCCCCAGCTGCAGTCCCCACAGGGGTGCTCCCTGTGCACCTCAGAGGGTATGTTGCCCCTTTCTGTTCTTTAACAAACATCGTAACTGAGAACTCTGCTGTGCAGACGTGGTAACTCCATATGATCCCTGTATATAAAACAGCACAAAATCCCCCTGTGCAGCTCCTATCCCATGGTGAGTCCCAGCCGTGCAGAGTGCCTCACTCAGCACTCAATGCTATCGGGCCATTGCCGTTCCTTTAAGCAAGTACAGGTGTGACCTTGCCCATGAGAACTGGACCAGCACACGGATCCACAGGCTGTGAGTTGCCACTGGGGACTGGGAGTACCACAGGAGCAGGGAGAGCAGCTAATTTCAGTGTAAGAGTTATGCAGAAAAGCTGGAGAAAGGCAGCGTTTGTTTGAGATTGATCAGAGCCGTCTTTAAATCAGCGTGTTCTGGAAGAAAAATAAAGCCAAAAAACCTCAAACCCTGCTAAAGGAAATCATATTTTAGTTTGAAGCAAAATTTCATGTTATTTTGAAATGCTCTTTTAGTTTTCAGCCTTTTTTATTTGAAAAGTCAAAACAAAGTTTCATTTTGACACAGAAAATCGAAATGTTTTGTTTTGCAAATGTCAGAGCAAAATAGCTCAACGTCCTGACAATTCCCCTTTCTTTCTAAACCAGAGCCAATGCTGTAAATCCCATCCTGGTGGTCTGTTGTCACACCTTGCCCCTGGGATGAGGGTCTGTGTGAGGACGCTGGAGCCCTGATCCTGACACAGCGGTAACTGCACTGCAGGACGTACTGAGCCCCGGAAATCTGGGCTGGGAGGGCTCTTTGGGACTCTGCTCAGAGACACTTGCAAGGTAAGGGCACGATGCAGAGGGCTCTGAAAGCAGTGGATGTGTGTGCACTGACCTCAGGCACTCCTCAGCATGGTCAGAGGGTGAACACGTGTGTGAGCAAGAGAAGCACTGACTGTCTGCTTGTGTATTTTGGCAGTAATGAGTTATGAACATATTTCAAAATGACATTCAGAAGTGCTGGGAGGAACTTGTTTCTTAGCTTGAGGGAGCAGTTCGGTTTGGTAGCAGAAAGCCTGACAAGCAGTAAGCCAGAAAGTTGGAGTTTCCAAAGGGAAGTCTAGAGAAGCAGCTGTAGACATTGGAGTCAGTCACAGCACCGCTTATTTGTCTGCATCTCAGTGGTGAGGGTTAATGGGGATGAGGATGTGTCAGCCCTATGCCAGGTACCAGATTTCAGCCTATAGCAGCACCAGCTTTGGCAGCTTTACCACCAATTTTGTTACAGTTGTTTTTGAAAGCTCTGGTTCCTCAAATCCTGTAATTAAGTGCAAGTTTCTGCATTCTTTAAAATTGAAGGTAAATTGTCAACTCCTTGATTGCATGCAATAGCCTGAAAACAACCAAGAAGTTTTGAAAGGAAAAGAGGCAAGTGGAGGAAACCTGAAATTACTTCTCTTTGAATTCTCAAGGTTTGTAAGGCAAACTCATGATTTTGTGGCCCAGAACAGGCCTGCTAAATGTTTGGTATTGGCAGTGCAATGTTTATTTTCCACGCTTGGATTTCTGCATGGCTTTATACACTCTATGAAAAATACAGTATTTTATTTTATTTTTAAAAGGAAGCAGATAGCTTTGCTGGATGATCTCCAAACCAGACCGTAACATACAATAAAAATTCTATAGGGCACTGTAACAGACTACAGAAGGATAAGATGTTACTTTACCAGCACAAAAACCAGGCATGTTACAGAGAAAGAGAATTATATGATGTATTGCTTGTATTTATGGCCAAAAGAAAAGGAGAAAAATATATACTGCGTGTGTATACTGCATAGAGAAATTACAGAGCAAAATTCAATTAGATCTTCGTAAATGAAAGCCACATATGTGGATTTATGATATATTTATTTCTCAGCCTTCGGGAGGGTGGCTGCCCTCGCCTTGAAAAGCAATCATTTGCAGACATCAGGTCTGTAATTCAGGAACTGACACAACCAGAGGTTTGTGCATATGAGTGTGGCAAATGCCAGTCCCAGCATCTCTGTTTCAGAGGCAAATGTTGGAATTCCCAGTGGAGGAGGCGAGGAAACTTTGCTGCAAAATGCCTCTATAGCAATCTTTCGTCCCAAGGTGTGTAATTATAAAGATTAAGTTGCTTGTTCTGTTAATTAACTCATGCAACGTGTAGTTACGACTGAAGAGAAAGCATATG
>PPHD01021505.1:3180-13223 GCA_002909625.1 Bambusicola thoracicus | reverse complement strand
CAAAACAACATAACTGCTGTTATTCACAGATGAGTTTTAAGAAAAAATATTTTTTTCCCCTTTCAAAGTAATTTGAAAGGACTATAATGTTTTAAGTGACAGATTATTATTATTATTATTATTATTATTGTAGCTATACTATTACAAGTGTTATTATTAAGACCTATATATGTACATATTTTCTTAATATGCATTATTTTGGTCTAAGGACTTTTTTGTATGATCCAAATGCATAATATCATTATTATGAAAGATTTTATAGTGTTAAGGATTGTCTTTGCTAATGAGAACTATCATTACCTTTCCAAAGCTCAAATGAGTTACTGAAAGATACCTACCCTTCCTACTTACCATTTAGGAAAAAAAAACCCTCCAAACATTATAAATTACTATAAGGTGAATTTGTTAAACTTAGTCGTGCTTCATATTCCCAATGGAGGCAGATTCCAGTGTATAACTTTGCATTAAATTATAAAGCTATTACTTGATGCCTCATTCTTTGAGATAAAAATCAAACCTCCAGAATTCCAGTAAGCTTTCAGAATTTGAACAGTGTAGATGATGTCAAACTACACAACACTGGGGAACACTAGGGTTATTTCAGAATGTTCTTAGATGAAATCTAGGACACTGTCTTCAGTTCACCTATGGAATAATCTAGGTTTACAGTGGAAATTGTTCTTCTCTAAACAAAATGATGATGATTTATGACACTAGAATAGAAAGTCAGAAAAATCTCAGTTCTTTTAAATTCCTATTAGGCCATTCAGAAGTAAACCAAAATATCAGTATGGAGCCTACAGAAATTCTTACAAACAGCTTTTTGAAAATCCAACTGAACAAAAGCTTTACATTAAATTGAGCTGGTTTTCCTTAACTGCTTGCTTTTAGATTTTTGCTGTGAGATTAGAAAAGACTGTATGTCAGTGGTCATGCTGTACACTAGTATTACTGGAGAATCTTTCTATATACAGTGCCAATACAAACAGTACTGAGAACATGTATGCCGATTGATCCAGAGGCATGTATTATGTAAAGAGCAGGCAATCTGTTTTTTTGGAAACTAACTGCTGCTTATCTACTCAGCCAAAGCATGCCTACTCTGCTAAATGAAAGAAGTACATGCAACATGATGATGTCTGATTATCTACACTATGTAATTGTCAGTGCACTCTCTGATTGCCTTGTGAGCACCATCTAAGTGACAATCTCCTAGAAAGCCTAAGGAGTCTTAAAATCCAGGGATGACTCCCATAGCCAATATGCAGAAAAAAAAAAAAAAAAAAAAAAAAGAATCCTTTACATCTCTTTCAAACAATTAACATAGAAGACTTTGTACCCTCAGCTACTTCTATACGTTCTAATTCCACAGCTCAACACATACAGTATGCTGACTCACTGTCACACCAGGAAGGCAATAATCAGCTCAACCTTCCTTCTTTTAAATTCATTTAAGATCTGATGAGTAGAGGGAGGAAAAAGCAGTGGAAAAAAAGGGAATATAATTATGGCTTAAAATCATATAGCTACTACGAAATGCAATTCAAGAATCATCGTGCTATGCAGTGGAGATACAGCCAATCTGCCCTACAAGGAGCTAGGCTTAACAGTAGGTGAACAGTGTTTTATTTATCAACATGTATACAGCTCAAGTAATGCAGCTGTCATGAGCCTTCCCTTGATCTAGTTAACAGTGAAAGTTCCTGGTAATGATTCTTAGCCATTATATGGATACACCTTTTGTGCTTTCACCAAAAAGAACTGAAAATAACTGAAGCAGTCTTTTTCTTAAAACATGCTGAACAGACTCCAGTATTCTATGGCTTGCATTGTACTATCTGAGCTATATGTCTTTCTTTCTTTCTCCAGAGGATTATTTCACTTGTTTATCCTTTATATTGTTAAAAATACAGTGTAATGGAAAATTTTGTTTAAAAATGTTTGCCTTCTGTCAGCTTTTTAAATGTTACTGTCTGATGTCATTGTAAGGAACTCTTGTTGCTTCAAATGTATTTAATTCACTCTGATAGGAAGAATTATCTTTCTGCAATAAAGAAGGTAGATATATTGCTAAATGCAGACATAAAGGTTGAAGTAGCTGTAGCTCATTTATAGATGAATGTATTTGACTATCAAAGAATTGTTCATCAATTCTGGTTTCTCAGTGCTTGAGTAAAGACACCTCTAAGACTTATGAAATAGAAATAAGGAAGACTTACTATCTGTGGCTTAAAGTTGCTAGTCAGTGAGAGGCTTAAATGAAATAATGAGTAATTAGGGAATCTTGGAAAATGCTCTTTAGAAAGTCAAATTTTCCTCTACTGTTGCTCCTTGTAATTTAAAATTCTGTATTTGTTTCTTAAGGCTTCTAAAATATGACTGGGGGGGGAAGGGGAAGCTATTAAATTGAAATATAGAGTAAGAGAGAGAAAAAGAGGAAGGAAGGGAAGGGCATGCATATAGTCATTGAGGGTTTTATTTTTTTTTAAAGTAAACAGAAGTACTAAAGCAATCATTCTCTTCAAAGGTGAAGCTTATGCCTCCTATGATAAAGCCAAGTTACCCTTTAAGTAAAGGAAAAGAAGTTGGAATTGAGTACGTTTAAAGCAGGAATGACTCGTAAAAGAACAGTGTAGGAATATTCTACAACCTGAGGGAAATTGAATAAAATCTATGAGTACACTTCCCATGAAATCAGTGTTTGTATTCAAATTGTGAAATGCAAGTGTAATTTTATCACCAGTAGACCATAAAAAAAAAAAAAAATAAAAAATAAAAAATTGAAAACCTGATGTTTATTCAAATAACAATCGTTAACATCTGTATTTGTATGTGTATTATTTAGATTCTGAGAGAAGTCCTGCGGAAAATAACCTGGGGTCCTAGTGGGGAAAAGAAGTTTTTAAAATGAACCAGCAGTGTGCATTTGCAGCCCACACGGCCGAAAGACGGGTGGCCTGCAAGGCAATGAAGGTGATTGTTCATATCTACTCTGCTCTCATGAGGCCCCATGTGGAGTATTGCACCTGGGTCTGGGACCTCCAACTCAGGAAAGATATGAAGTTTTTGGAGAGGGTCCAATGAAGGGTCATGAAGATGACCAAAGTGTTGGAGCACAAGACAGGCTGAGGGAAATGGGCTTGTTCAGCCTTGATGGAGGAGGCTCCAAAGAGACTTCACTGCAGTCTTGCAGGATTTAAAGAGCTTATAAACTAGAGGGGAACTGGCTTTTTACAAGGTCTGATAGCAATAAGACAAGGTGAAATATTTGTAAACTAAAAGAGGAGAGATTTAGGTTCAATGTTAGGAGGAAATTCTTCACTCAGAGGGTGGTATGACACAGGAAAAGGCTGCCTGGACAAGCTGTGGATTCTCCATTCCTGGATGTGTTCAAGGACATGTTGGATGAGACCCTGGGCAACCTAACTTAGTGGATGACAACACCACCCATGGCAAGGAGGTTGGAACTAGACAATCTTTAAATTCCCTTCCTACTCAAGCTGTTCTCTTATACGATGATTCTCCTTAGGATTTGGTTTTAATGTATTGACTACTGAATGAAGGGAAGGAGAATGGGAAGGAGGTAAGGTTTAAGAGGATAAAAAGGAATAATAGGGTAATGGTAAAATGGTAATGGTAAAAGGATCACAAGGCTTAGGAATCAAGCCTCTTTTCTCAAATATATCAAGACCTGAGATAACTGTCTTAAACTTTGAATAGGAATGATGAGTACTGTTGTAGGAACAGTGGCACTTCCTTGCAATCAGCAGACTCTGTGAGGAGTGAGTGAAAAGCACTGAAAGTAAAATGGGGATATAAATCTATCAAAAACAAATTAGTATGAATCTGGGCCCTCTGTTCAAGCAATCTTTATATCACATCAATTGATTGCTTTTGAATAGATGTATGATTCTCCTTTCTTTGGTGAATAAATATTTTTAAAAATCAAATGAAGAACATTTCTTATTCTCATGCATTTATTCTATATCATGATTTGCATGTGTTCTGTCTTGCTTTTGACAAAAATAAAGGAAAAAAGTATGCTCCATCTTAGCACCACCAGTTATTAATAAAGAAATACAAATTTATGTTTTGTTAAATGATTTTCTTCTTAAATAATTCAAGAAAGTACTTAAGACACTGTTTTCACCTCTAAGCTTGTTTCTTAATTCCTATTATTACTGAGCAATATGATTACATGAAAATAGGAAGAAAAGTTCATGTTACTAAACCTTATTTTTAGTGCAGTTATGTTTGAAATAAATTTTAATCATTTTAGAATAGAATGTTCAATGTGAATTTGTGTAAGAAACCTAACTGCCATCACTGAAGGATTAGGACTGTATCTTTCTGTTGTGATCATTAACACGCTCGAAGACATTTCTTCAAAATGAGACCAAAATAAAACTCAATTTCACTTAAGTTACAAAGGTACAGATACATTCACTTTCCTGAGGCATGCACTTGTCATGCATTCAGATGTTCCATTGTTTCCCCTAGATAACACATATGTCATATCCATGCTGTCTCAATCCCCGAGGGAATAATAATGACTGTTATAAAAAAGCAGTTTAATTTACATGTGTAATGTTCTGTTTGAGAACAATCATCAAGAGCATCATAATTACAGAAATTGAAGTAAACAACCCTAAAAACTACTAACAGTTCTTTTTGTTGTTGTTGTTTGTTCTTTATCTGGACAACTTTATCATAAAATTACTAATTATAAAGGTAAATATAGTTTGTTAGCTGTTTGTTGATGAGAGCGAATGCAATCAAAGAAAATGACTATAGTAGTAGGCACTATAGAAACAACTGTTATTCGAAAGAAATCAGACTGAAGTGTTTTGAGAAAACAGAAGGTACTTACAGTTTTATATCTTCCTCATCACATAAAAATTCTCTCAGTTTCAGAAAGCGTTTTTATGTCAGGTATGGGAGATTATATAACTGAGAAATCAAAAGATAGCTATAAAGATAAATGTTCTGTGTCCGGAGCTGGGTGTTGTGTATTCATTTTGTCATGTCCTCCATGAAAGAAAGGGCATAATGAAATTTTTCTTGTGTCACTGTATGTTTACCAAAAGAACATGAACATAACTTTGGCACTTATCACTAGAGGGTTAAATGTAGTAGTCTCTGTCTAGAACAGAGCAGTCAGAAAGAAGAAAATCCTAAATTCTTCTTGTCTGTCAAGGGCATCTAGCAATGCATGTCAATTGAGAGCAAGTCTTGAAAGAAATATGTTTCAAATGAAATTTCTGGATTCAAAACAGTATGTCTTTATTCACATCTCCATAAAAAGTATGATTAGGACTTATTAAGATAGCATTCAGTGAACAAGTAATTTATGAGGTATGTTCTGAGCTACTGTAGAACCCTTAGATAGGCAAGATTTTGACCAATAAACGGCATTGACCTTTTTTCCTCTACTGAAATGGAGACTTACAACAAAGTAAACAGCCTACTAAATTCTTATAATTTAGATTTATTAGAAAACTTCGGTTTGTAAACAGCAATGAAATGTTCGTAATAACTCCCGTAACATTTTCTAAAACAAATGAAACACTGTAGAGAGTGTTCTAAATCAAAATTCTCTGCCACACTTATGCAAATAATACATGTTTTTTAATGAATTCAATAACTGCAGTATAAAAATACATATTCCCATGATAAATATGCTAAAGAAATTCAGCAAAATACAGTATTTTTTGAAGAACTTGCCATAATTCTATGGAACAGCTGCACAAATACTTCTGAAAGATATCAGTTGCTAATTATCAATTACATGTACACTTCTCACAGTTCAAAACCCACACAAGTTGCTTGGTGACATAAGCTCATACTACCTTGGTAATTTTTTTTCCAGACATCTACTTCTGTTAGTTATTTTGAAAACTATTCCTGAAGGATAACAAAATAGTTATTCTACCAGTTCTCATTCACATATTTTACTCAAATAACAAACAATTTAGTTGAAATATTAATATATATATATTTGTGTGTGTGTGACAGAAAATCGTACCACTTTTCATAATGTGCCTTGTTTTGAGTTCTTCAGGAGTGTCTTGAAATTCTTTAATTCTGTCAACAATATATACACCTATACAATAAGACACTGATTTGGTGATAACAGGTACCTAACATTATTTTAATCCTCAAAGAAGGTTTTCACATCCTTCATTCATAGAATCATAGAACCATAGAATCATAGAATCCTTAGAGTTGGAAGGGGCCCTTAAAGGTCTGTATTCTCCTATAATGAACAGGGACACCTACAGCAGGATCAGGATGCTCATAGTCTGGTCCAGCCTGACCTTGAGTGTCTCCAGGGATGGAGAATTTACCACATCTCTAGGCAACATGTTCCAGTGCCTCATCACTCTTATTTAAAACAAAACAAAACAACTTTTTCCTTATGTTCAGTCTAAATCTCCCCTCTTTCAGTTTGAAACAATTTCCCCTTGTCCTATCACAAAACACAAAACCTGCTGGAGTGTTTGTCCTCTTCTTTATTATAGCTCCTCATTTGATATTGAAAGGCCACTGTTGGGTCTCCCTGGAGACTGCCAGGCTGAACAGTCCCAACTCTTTCAACCTGTTCTCACAGGGAAGGTGTTCCATCTCTTGGATCATTTCCATGGCCCTCCTTTGAACACACTCCCACAGATCCATGTTGTTCATTAGGAGTCCATATCTGGACATTCATTTAAACTGACACATTTATTTCATATTCATATGGACATTCATTTCATCCATAATTTTTTAGTGGGAAAAGATATCTGGCATTTTTGAATTTCATCATGTTATTTCTTCTCGTATGATTACTTCTCTTCAACAGCTGCCTGCTATCTCATTGGTTTGTTTTATTTAAAATTATTAAAACTCTCATGTGCTCTTAGGCTTATAATTCAATTACTGTTCAATCACTTTTAATTTCTGTTGCAAATAATATGTTTGGGGTAAACTTTATTATCTGTTCTATGAAAATTCTGCAAGCTCTTGTAAATGCTTACAAAGTCAATTTAAATTTTGGAGTTTCCAAAACATTGTTATCTTGTCTAGTTTTATATAACAATGTGCATTATCTTTGTTTTCTCCTTCTAGTTTGGTGAGTCTCTAACTCTGATCTCAGAAGATATTTTTCTGTTTCTCTTTTCCTTTAATAAAATGGAATTATTATTATTACTTCAGAACTGCAGATCACAGACATTTCCATGTGCTTCAGTCTGAACACCATGACAGCTCTGCTTGGTAATTTCAATTCTGAGTCTTTCATGTGACTTTGAATGTTTAAATCCATAACAATTTATATGCCATTTACACTTCCAGATTCAATGAGACTAACTCTTCACTAGCACTAAAATTTTTGCAATGCCTCTTGTGCCTATGTTGACTTATAATTTTGAAGAAATATAAAACACATACACATGTAAAAAGAATAAATAAAAAAATATATATGCCATATTTATTTACTACAAAAATAGCACTAAATGATTTGTATTCTTCCTGTTACCATTACTTGAAAATGCAGAATAAAATACTGTCTGAACTTCAGGCAACCGTCCTTCCCATATTTAAAAGTTTCAACTAATTTTAATTACTGACTTCTCTTGCTAAAATTATTGTAACAGAATCATTTTTGAACAGTAATCTCTTAGTATCAACAAAATTAACAGAGTACCTTGTAATTTTAATTGAGTTTCAGACTTACCTGAGTTCACGTAACATATCTGCGTAGCACCTTGTAAAAATGTTTCACATTTAAAATCCCTTGATTTCAAACAAAAGCAAAAACAAACAAACAAAACCCCACCTACTTCGCATATTGTCTGAATTCACACTTATTATTTGAGATTAGTGTATTTAAGATGTGGTAATGAAATAATGTGGCAATGATTTCAATAACACCTGAAGTCCTCTTCAGTTTGATCTCCTTGTAATAATAAACAACCACAAGCGCAGTTCAGACTGTAACAACTCTGGTGATGCAGCCTGGGTTATTATCTGTGATACTTTTAAGAAGCAGAATATTCTAGTAGAAAGTGATGAAAATTAAATCATTTGTTAATTCCCTACAGGTCCAAAGGACACTAATAATCACAATTGCTCTCCAATTCCAAGAATTTTGACGTTGTCCTCCAGCGCTGTTTCTGCTTGGACATTTGTGATTAAACATTTAGGAATATCATAAGTTAGCGTAGGCAAAAATTCTCCCAATGTTTTTGTTGTTCTTTGTGCCGAGAACATTGTAATATGTACATGTGTGCTTACAGAGAAAATCAATTGTCAATTGAAGTTGACAAAAAAAAAACAGAATTAAAAGTTTCTTGTCAGAAAAAAAAGTATTTACAGGAAATGTGTCAGTCAGTAATTTTAGGTTTACAGTAATCAGGGTAATAGGAAACCAAAATGACCTGTGGCTTCTTACTGATCCTATATACATTCATCATAGCTGTTTTGAAAAACTTTTTTGCTTCTCTAGCAAGTAAGTCCCCCTAAGAGAAATACTTACCTTTTAAAAGTTGTAAAAGTCATCTTTCTGCAAGGCTTCAAAACTTTTGCCACATAAGAAGTGTTCTTTTTATGTTATGTTATGTTATTTTATTTCATTTCATTTCATTTCATTTCATTTCATTTTATTTACCTTTTCTTTTAAATGCAGTATTTGCTGAAGATTACTCGTTATCTGGTTTCAGGCCTCTGAAATAGATTTGCAAACACTGTGGAGGGCTGAAATTTAAACCTAACTTTGGAAAATCAAAAGGCATTGGATTAGATTTGCCCAGTCTTATTTTCTATAAATTCCATCTGTTATAAGCTGGGTTAAGCAAATAATACATACAACAATCTACTGACCACATCGATGAACAACTTCTGTGGAACTCTACAATGTTAATGAACATATGACTAATTTTCTTAGAATAGATTATGCTGAACTGGAAGGGACCCACAAGGATCAGTGAGACTTGGCCCAGTTTTAATCAAACTCTATGTCTGAAAGCTCTGTTCAAATGCTTCATGAACTCCAACAGACTTGGGGTCGTGACAACTGCCCTAGGGAGGTTGTTCCAATGCCTAAGCAACCTCTGGTTAAGAACCTTTTCCTATTCCCCAGACTTACCCTCCCTTGAAGCAACTCCCTTGGGTCCTGCTGCTATCACCGGAGGGAAGAGATCAGCACCTGTTCCTCACACACCCCTTGTGAGGAAGCTGTATTCTCCTATAACAGTAGCAGAAATCTGTTCGAGTTGGGATGTTAGAAAACTTCAAATATGTCCAGTTTTTACAATGCCAAGCAAGCAAGTTACTTTCCGATATAATAAACATAGAAAAAGTAAAATGCACCAAAGAGGGGAAAAAAATACAAGGTTGAAAAAACACATTTGGAAAAGTTTCAGATTGATATAATCTCTTAGATGAGTGACTTTTTTATGGTGATTTCTTCTGGCCTTCACATACAATTAAGCAGATGTTTGAAGCACTATAAATGGGGAAATTATCATTTGAAATAATGCTTACTGGCATATTTTTGACAACAGAGTATGCTTTACTGAAATATCATGAAATATTATGAAATACCATGAAATATGACATTGTCAAGATGTCTTTCAGAGACAAAATTGCTGAGACTGCTTTTAAAACTTTCTGTGTTGAGAGATGTTGGAGCAAAGCAGTCTGCTTTGCTAGCTTCTACTGCTGAGGACTTTTCTAGATCTGACAAGATACAGCTGTTAGGAAGCTTGTAGGGGACTAAAAGCACAGCTGCTGTTGAAGAACATAAGCACATACTAAGAGGCTGAATCAGTTGAAAATATTTGAAAAATAGTTACAAAAACAGACACAAACTGAAATGAAAAAAGCAGGAGTGAGCCATGAAATTTAAAATGCTTCAAAATCTATTTTAAGGTACCAGTGACCAGGGTAAAGATAAATCATCTACTCACCAGTAAACTGAATCTTAAGTTTTAAAAAAGATATGAATAAATAAATAAGTAAATGTGAAAGCATACACACAAAAATGCCTCAAAAACAAACAAACA
>PPHD01021504.1:0-13223 GCA_002909625.1 Bambusicola thoracicus | reverse complement strand
GATGCGTGTGTGGTGAACAAAATTGTAATTCCTCAAATTCTAAGCTGAAATGCCTAAAGCAGATTTATAGAGGTCTGTTTTTTCATGTCTGTCTTAAGCAAGAGTAACTTGTGTCTGGGAATAAAATTAGTTTAGAAAAGCACCTTTGGAGATCAGAAATCAGCAGAAATTCTGATGGTCTTGTGTTGGACAAACACATGCTGGTATCCAACCTTAGGGCTGCAGAGACCAATGCCACTGTGGGCTTTGGGGTGGCCTTATGGTTAGTTCCTTGAGATGTCATGCAGGCAGGGACCAGCCTGTGGGACAGAAGGATGAAACTAGCAAGCTCGTCAGGCTGGCAGGCAGAACTGGGGAGCATATTGCCCTTAGCTGCTTTATCCATAATCTTGGTAGGAGTGGTGAAATATTTATTTGATCGTTTTAAAGTTTCAGCCATTTAAATTCCCTGTGTACGTAGCCAAGGCATTATTATGCTAAGAATTGTCAAAGTTGAAGCCTGTAAATGTATGAGATAGGCAACTTTAAATGTTCAGGTTTTACAGCAAAAACTATTTCTAGAATTTCTGTCTTCCTGGTAAATCTACCATGTTTATCAGTATAACGTGTTTATAAATGCCCATTCCTCTTGCCAATAATAGGTGTTATGCAGCATGTAACTGTGATACCTGATGTGCTATAGAAGTTTTTAATAATGTGTAGATGAAGTTGCTATTGCATTGCATCTTGCGGTCATTGCCTCTTGCTGTATAAATACCCATAATGATGTTTTTTAATGTGACACATCCTGTTTCACCATATTGACATTTCCATTCTAATGCGCTATACCTGTCTGGTGAAGCTACCTTGAATGTGTACCACGAGCATAAAAATCATCAGCAGAAAAGCAGCCCAGTTGAAGAAATGATAGCTAATTTACCTTAGTATTACTCCTAGGACAGTTTTATGCTTAAACAAATGTTGCAGTCTTTCAGGGCATGTACAAACCTCAAGATGTGTTTTGTAGCCAACACAATAAAATGATGATTGGCCCATAGAAAAGATGCTGCTTCTCCCAGGGGGAGTGTTGCTCCTTATTTGTTTAGGCTGTGTTTTAAAGGAGGTGCTGATATTAGATGATGCCACCTCTTAACAAAGACTGAAAATCAGCTCTTAAATTAGTTTGGAGATGCAATACCAAACTTGAAGGGCAATCTGGCAGTGTTAAGCATCACACTGTTTTGAGCAATGGGATGCTATTTAAGATGCTAAAGGTGGCAGAACTGCAAATATTCATATTGTCATCCAACCATTGCCGTTGCAGGGGGTGCTCTGGCAGGAGATATATTGGGACAGAAGAATGCCACTCTCTTGCCTGATGACACTGCAGCACTATATTGTGCTTTCAGTAGTGAGGAACTAGAGGGGAAGGGGTTGTTTCAGCTTCTCATGCCATTTTTGCCCATTTGAGCAAAGATGGCTGAGCATTTCTTGAGCAATTGTCTGCTGTTTTTCCACTAAATGTACAATGATGGAGACATTTGGCAAACTTATCTTGGCGAAGGCTTCCCTGCACATGGCAGAGTATTGGAACCAGATGATCTTTAAGGTTCCTTCCAATGCAAGCCGTTCTGTGATTCTATGATTTTTCTGAAGTCAGGGACTTGGAAAACTTAATCAAAATGGTCCCAACTGGTTGGCAAACACTTTTGGTACTTGATGACCTGCAGATAAGGTGCTGGTAGTGTTTCCGGGGGCTTAACAGATAGGACCTGATGTAGGTAAGCACAGCAAAGTCCACTGCTTTCAGCACAGAGCAGAGCTTGTAGTAGGGCTGTGAGGAGTTCTGTGGCTGATTTTTATTTTGCTGTAAAATTTGAGAAAGTAGAGAGGGGGGTTGGTGAGATTTCCTTTTTATAGCGCTCCAGAAGACTACGGAGAGAGTTCTAACTTGTAACACAAAATTGAGTAGACTGCTAGTGGATGAGGTAACATACCACATTCAGATGTCTTGGAGAAATAAAATCATGCTGCCAGCGTGTTCCTTCCTGACAAGCATCTCTTCCCCCCTGCCCCCTAGGCACTGTGTTTGTGCACTGTAGTATGCAGATTAACTGGAGCTTCAATTTGCCTCCAAAACCATCTGCATCCTCCTACGGAGCCCGACAAAGTAAATCCATAACCTTTTTGCCCAGAAGAAGCGGCAATTGTGCTTTGGTGAGTGTAAATAAGAAACGACATGGTCGGCAGGAGCGACTCTGAATCAGCCATTGTGTCCCATTGTGTCCCGCACCAATTAAAGGTCATTTGCGGGGCACGGCAGCAGCAGGGACACAGGGACTAAGCCTATTGTCTGCACATTAATAACCACTGAGATCAGAGGCAGCTGAAAAATTCGTGGGCCAAACTCAATTCTTGTATGCCAGCAGGGTGAGGGCAGGCGATGCCGGGAAAGCGTTAGGAGCTGCAGTGGGTTTGTTCCTGCTGAAGTGCATTGGGCATTGGTGTCCCCCTCTCATCTTGAGTTGTTGATATTTCTGGTGCAGCTACTCATTGCTGTGGCCATGTTAGATGCAAGTAGGAGAAACAAAGAATTATCTTAAGCTCCTGCTGTCTCTGTTCTCTTCCCCGTGCCTCAGGGATAGGAAGCTCTTTGGAGCAGGAGCTCCATTTTCCTGTTTGTATTGTTGCACAACTGGGATTCTCCTCTCTGAAAGTGCTGTGGTGATGAAGCAGACCTGCTTTCCAGTAGTGGGTAACCCCGATGATTTACTCCTCTGGAGCGTTCCTGTGGAGGACGTCAGAGGTCTTTTAAAGCAGCCACAACTTGTTGTCAGTAGTCCTTGTTGGATGAATTATTAGGGCCTTCATTTCAGACGTAGCAGAACTGACAGAAGAAGAGATGTTTTGCTTCAACACATAGAAATCTGCAGAACGTTTTGAAGTGGGTGTGCTGTAACAGCTGAAAACAGTGGTGTGGTCCAAGTAATTCCCAGTGCCAAGCTGTGCCAGTGCAGAAATCTCTAATAAATACAAATTCTCTCTGGGGATTTTAAAGGGCATGGTGATTTACCCAGAGCTAGGAGGAGCAGTCCTGTTTGGGGATATCTACTCCAGTGTTTTACTTGCCACTCCCTTGGTGCTGGGTTCTTGATCTGTTGGCATTTCTAATGCAGTTATACATTTCTGTGGCCATATTAGAAGCAAGTGGCAGTAAAAAGTTCTCTTAAATACTCAAGGCTGTGTTCAGGAATGAATCAGGAAATGAAATGGAGACAACAAGACTCTTTCTGAAAAACAAGTCATTCAGGCTGGGGGCAAGGTCAGGAGAGAGGGGGGGGGTGGGAAAGGCAAAGGCTTTGTTCCCAAACGTCTTGCAAATGTAACAGGGATCCGCTGTGGGAGCCCACTTGTGGTTTTGGAGGCTCAATACATAAGAGCAATGCAAATCAGCAGCTAAAATACAGTTACTGCAATGCTATATATCTTTATCCATAAATTACCATTGCTGAAGGCAAAAGGCTAAAATGAGGTTGACAGGGAGGGATAGCAGGTCTTGGACTGGAATTAAGAGTTTTCTTTTAAATGGTAAGCTAAGACTACTGCATGTCAAAATACAATATGCCCAGCAAACGTAGATAACAGAAGGCTTTCCTTTGAATGTATAGGACAGCTGAACTCTGGCTGAGGTGTTTCCATAGTTTAATGTCAGGCTCAGATACAGTCTTTTGAATTTGTAGCTGAGACGGAAGAAGTAATGGTGCAAATGTGCCACGCAGCAGAATTGATAACAGGTGTTGAACCATATTTCAGAGGTATCACTGCTGGAAAGCACACTTTTTCAACCTCTCTAGGTCTGCATTGTTTTGTAGAGGCTTTATTTCATGTTGGACACAACAATTTGATATTAGATTTCTTCATCTTAGCTTCTCTAGGCAACTTCTCAATGTTGCTGTCATATCTTGGGGTTTTTATCATGCTTCTTGTGATTTTTATTTTACCTTTTAATTCTGGCACAGTTCCCAGAATTGAAATATTCAGTGATATTTTTTTCTTTCATTAAAAATATACTTTGCACAAGAAAACCTAGCATTGAAAGTCAGCAGAGGTGCACAAAAGTATTAAAGATTAAAGGTAAAGATCTGCTGACAAAACTTATGTTCTTTAAGAGATATTACTGCCAGGGCTTGCATGGTGCACTGGGAACTGGAGGAGGCCAGGAACTGGAGATGCTCTTTGGTCACAGGTTACTGCTGTGTTTTTAATGTAGTCTAATCAGTGTTGCTTCTGAGAGGCAGTATGAGCTGATGAGGCACCTGTAGAAACTAATAGAAAGACAACTTTTTCTTCCATGTCTGAATCGCATCCCAATATGAAACCCTAGTTTCTTTGAAAGAAGAAAGCCAAATTTGCATTGACTTAAGGCAGTTAGGATAGCACAAGCTATATTACTGCCCTGCTTGCAGCTGGAGCATTACAGCAATTTGTAGAACAGACACCACAGGCAGAATTGCCTTTGTCTGCTGCAGTAGGATGTGTGTGGCTTAATATAGTGAATGCTTAAGTGCTTGGAAATGTTTAAAACATGATTTCAAAGCCCTCTGGCTTCAGCTTGACCCTTGTGGGCTTTTGGGCAGACAGGATTCTGTGAGTGAGAAAAGATAACGGGTTTTATCATCCTGTGTGGGAGGCCTTTAAACATATCTCTACAGATGGGAATCATGCTGGACCAGAAGGGCTGAGCCTCCATACCTGGGGCAAGGCCTTGGGCCTAGCTTGTCCTATGGGCAGTGTTGCAAAGCCCAGCTAGCACCTTAGTCAGGATACCAATCAGGAGGAGGTGTCCCATGGTGAGTATCTGTTCCTCTTCTTCCCCATCCTGGAATGCTGTCCTTCCAATATATGGTGCCCTGTTTGTGTATAGCATCAGCACTGCTTTTGTTTGATTTCTCATGCTTGACAACCTTCATGGGTGAGCTGGCTTTCCATCCCTTGATACGGCTCGCTCCTTGGTCTATTGCTCATACAACAGAGTCTTTTAATTGAATTTATATTTGTTTGGATAGCACTTGTCAGTGTTGTATGAATCTTCATCAGATTCACTTGTCTTTTGCTGAGTTCACATGTAATCCCACACTGAAAGGCTTATTTCCCCTTCAGGGGAAATGGGTGTGCTTTTGGGCATACCTATCATTCACCTTGTGCCCATCCAGTGTATAGACACCAAGAAAATTGAATATCTAAGAGAAATATGACTGTGGTTATTTTTTTTAATGCTACTGAAGAAGTTGGTTAAACCAAGAACCCATACCTGATAGTGATGCCAGGAGGAAGAGGCTTGCTTGGTCAGCTGCTTTCCCCTTGTGTGTCGGAGGAGCAAAGCCTCCCATGGAAGGTGCTGAGAGACTTTGGCAGACTCTGGACTGAAAGGCCTTGAGAATTACTGACACAGGAAACGTGGTAACGGTACTGTAAAAGGGATAAAAGAAACAGAACCGTAGTAATTCGGTTAACAATATGTTCGACAGAATACATTCATAACTCTTTCTACTTAGGGACACAATTTGCTTGCTGTATTATGCCAGTAGAGATAACCCTTAATTCCTTTCGTATCCTGTTTTTGAATCATTTTGTTAAACAAAGGCCTTTGAGTCCTCTTTTGTTGTGGAGAACAAATGGTGAGATTTTGGGGACTGTAGCTACTTTTGTTATTCACGAATTCCAGAGCCTTTCAAAATTCTTCATCATTCACATTCTCAGCTTCACCACACAATCATTCATTATGTCAGCAGCTGCCCGGGGAGTCTCACTTCAGCTCATTCAGCCAAATAATAAGCCCTGGGACAACCGCTTCTGCATTAAAATAATAATAAAATAACAAATAAAGGTCCTTGCATGCAGAAAACAACGTGGCTGTCTTCTGCTTCTTGACACATTCCTGCCTAGAAGGCAGCGATCAGTCAGGAGAAAGGTTGTTTTTTTTGTTCACTATCTGTGTTGAAATAAACCTTAGCGTTCAGGAAGGAATGTTTCTCTAAAGGATGCTTCGATGTGGCTGAAGTCACAGGAAGCTTTACTTTTCCCAGTGAATCATTGTGTAATTTCCCTGCTGGTTTCAGGGGGAGTTAGAGCTTAAGTTCTGCCCAATTTTTGAGTACGTTCTCAATATGTTGTCCTACTTCTCAGACATTATTTTTGTGTTCCAGTCATTTGAAAGGAGGTTTTACTGTGCTCGCCTTCAATATCTTTGCAGGTATGTGTGGAGATATGGAGATAACACAGTCTAGCAAGCAACGTGGTTATTCTTGATATGAAAGTTGGATTGCAAATGAGTGGCAAGCACTTCTTTTGGTGTTACTCTTGTATTTTTCCAAATGAATGCATCTAAGGAGCTAATAATAACGTTAGTGCGATGCTTCGTTCTTCCTCTTTCATTAGGATAAGGAATGTAATTTACAAAGTAAAGCAGGATTATTCCTTCCATGTCCTTTGCAAAGTTTGTACAAGCTTCCTGTGCAGATGTATGCAAATATAAACGTCCAGTATGAGTTCAAGATATCAGTCCTGCAGTCTCCCTGGTAGCTGACTAATCCAAGCTGGCTTTATCCAGATGTCATCCTGTCCCAGAATCTGAAATGATACACTCTGCTTTCGCCGTTGCTGTGTTCATCTAAATAAGAGCAAAATATAAGTGCTGATTGAGATGAGCAAAGGAAAGCCTATTGCTTTTCAGTCATTTCTGGTTTCCAGTGCCTCATCCAGACTGGGAGCAACGTTGCCACCTTTTGCTGAACTCTTCCAGCCAGCACAAAGAGTGCCACATGCAACTGAAAACCGCTATTGATTGCATGGAAGCAGCTTGCTCCGTTAGGGGAAGTCATTTAGATGTTTATGGGAGATGCACGGAAGAAAATTTGCTGGTTTATTTTGTTTCTAAAGTGAGCGGGAGGACTGTACGGAAGCAGACAGATGTTCCCAAAAGGCTGACATTAGCTGATTGTTGGGAATGCTGCTTGGATAAGAAGAACTGTGAAAGCGGTAGAAAGAAGTTCAGAAGGTCTTTGAATCTCAGTTTCACACCATAGCGGGGGAGCATTGTGGGTTATTTTGGATGAGGAAGCTGCTGGGAAAATTGAGAAACCTCTTTTAACCTCTTCAAGTTCTTTTCCTTCTTAATTCTGTTTTAAATTTAAGACTGCATCCGAAAAGGTTCTGGGAGGACTTTCTCTCTGAGCCCAATTATGAGGTCTGTACAAAGACTGTCGTCTTCTCTCTTGTCCCACCCAGCTGTCCTTAGATGTTTTCAAAACTGCCCCGTGTATTGAAAAGAGAATGGGAGAAAAGCATTTGAACTGCAGTTTGTCTGTTTTTTCTCATTGGTGAGGTGCATAGAGATTGTATTCAATAATGACATAATTTGTTTTTAACTATTTCACCAGCAACAGGAGCCCCTTCTAACCTTCCTCTGCACTTCCACTGCTGCTCAGACCTGAATCCATGATTTGATCTGCACTGTTCATGCTGCAGCCACTTGGTTGTTCTAGTCTGAACCTCTCTCAGCCTTATTTTCATTACTCTTCCTTATTGTTTTTTCTTAGCCACAAGAAATGTCCTCAACTGTTGCAACTCTGGAGGACCGACTGTGTTTTCCTTTCAAGGAGCTATTAGCCTAAGGCAGCCCCCATTGAACTCTGCATCCTCAGGCAACATAGCTACTGGATACTTACCTGCATGCTTTGTTTCTCAGAACTGATCTGACGTTGGTAAGCCCTTGTGCAACTCTGAACCCAGAGGACAGGCTTGGCCTGGTCTTGTGAGCTGCATTCCTGAATTGTCACGTAGCAAAGAGCCCTTCTCCTCCCTCCTTCCACACCCTCTGTACGCCCCTGTTTGGCTTCCAGCCTTGTTCCTCCTATTTCCACACCTCCCTTTTTAAGCTTCTGCAGAGGAGGCTCTCAGCCTACGCCTTTGCATAGCAGAAGCATCCCCAAAGGGTTACAGATCTGCTTACTTCCAAGTGGCCTGTCTCCCAGACTCTGCGTCTAGCATCTCCATCCTGGTTATTCATAAAGTAACTCTCAGTCACTCCCTGCTGCTTCACCTATAACTAATTTCTCTGCCCATTCCTTACTACATAAGTGTTTTTCCACTTTGTGTGTTTTTACCTTGACTGTGGTGCTTGAGGGTGAGGTGGAAAAAGCCTCTTCTTCCCCTGGAGGGAACGCAGGACAGATCTTGATCTCTGCTGTGGGGGAAGAAGGATGCTCGCACACTGATTTGTGTTCAGTTCACATGTTGTAGGCAGGGAATACTGACTGGACCTGCAGAGGAAGGCCTGATTCCCTTTGTAGGCATTACTCAGTTTGACAGCTGGGGCCCTGTTTGCAAAATTGAACACAGGTCTGAGAAGGAGCGTAATTACATCTTTGTGCAATAGCTACATGAGTTATGTCACAGCTATGAAGACAAGCATATTTTCTGCTGGCCTGTCCTCTTGGCAAGCAGCTTGCTTTTTCTACATACGGATAGATGCCCCTATCTTGGTCGAATGAATCGCTCTCTGGATTCCCTTGACTGTACTGACTCACTGGGGAGTATAAGAAGTAACCTAGTGCCAACTCTGTTCTAGCCACCAGCCCTGCCGCAGTTCAATAGGCTCTCCCCAGAAGCTGTGAGGCAGGTAGGTGGTGGGCCTGCAGCCCTCTGGATCCCCTCTGTTGACATTACATGGAGCCAAGCTCCCTTCAGGATTATCACTTGCCTGTTGTACAAGTAACCCCAAAATCTTCAAGTCTTGACCCAAAATTTGGTTTCCCCTGGGCAAACCTGTCAGCCAGAAATATGTCTCCAGGACATATAGGAAGACTTTTCTGCCCATGTACCTTCTAGAGTCCCTTGTCCCAGGATTTGGGACAGCTACTGCTTGCTGAGAAGGTCTGGGGCTATGCTGGTGTATCACACAGAATACCAGAGTGGCCAAGTATTGAACTGCAGCAGCTTTCCTGTAAATCAAACTTGTTACGGATGCAGGAGCAAACAGCATATCTGCCAGCCTCGTTATTAGAACAAACATGCCTGAAGTACTGGTCTTTAAAGATGCACAAAGGCAACTGCATAAAAACCTATACCTATCTGATTGCAGGATGGCCCCAGAGCTATTGTTGCATGTCAGTGGCCTACAAGCTGCCAGAGAAACGGCTGAGTGTGGGGAGGAGTGTGTGGCAACACATGACCCCATCTTCCTGTGCTCGAGCACCCCTTTTCCCTAACAAAGGCAGCAGATGCAGCCAAATACCCCAGGTAGAGGAGAGCTGCTGTGCTGTCTGAGGAGCAGCTGCTGATAATTGCGGGAGATTTGTACCCATCTCTCCTGCTTTGCTTAGAGGAGTCCCCGGTGGCATGGGGCTGCTTCCTGCCATGCTGAGCTGGCTGCTCCTCCCAGGCACATGCGTCTGTCTGCGTGCAGCCTGTGGCTTTATCTGTTTGTGTAGTTCTAATGAAGCAGCCATGCCAGCCCCCTGGGAAGGTCTTTTCTGTGTTGCGGAGCATCCCTGCCGGCAGCTTTGGCTTCTGCAGGGCCTGATGCCCCACCCAAAGCACAAGTTGTGCTTAGGGAGAACAAAGAGAATATAATGCTTCTGTCCTAGCTGAGCTACTCTGATTTAGTCCTATGCGTGCTCCTTTTATTTTCCTCTCCTATTTCCCCTGGGTTGTCCATATCTCCTTGGGTAGACTCAACCTTCTCTCTGTGCTTCTTGTTTGTTGGGAGGTATTTCTCTTTTCTTCTCTGTTGAAGAGGTGAGAGCTGAATGCCCCTCTCTTGCCTGTGGGTGTGTTTCTGCTCTGTTCGTATCAAGTTTAATTTGTCTTCAGTGTACCGGGTGACCCTCACAACACAAACTTTGAAGTTGTCTCTCCACTTCTGATGCATTTTGATAATTTTGGGGTTTATTCCTCTGTCTTATCCACCTTGGATCGAGGTATGTACTGACTACGGAGGTACCAATTTGGTTTCTTGACTTTTGCATCTTAGTTACGCAGGCTGGTCCTCTAGGTATGTTTGCTAATCAAGCATTTTGGTAATGGTTCAGTTTTGGCTCAAAAGCCTTGCTTTGAATTCTGTTCAGGGTAGCAGCTCCTGCAGTGAACAAGGGCTAGAGTCAGCCTGGCGAGGGATGTGCTTTCATGTCCTGAAACCTTGCTTTCCTGGGGTCTGCACCATCAGTACATTCACATTCAAGTTGCTGAGCTTACCCATTTTCACTGTTGTTACAGATTCTTGCTCCACGACCTTTCACACATCCTCCTCTTGATCATGAAGGTGTATTTACAAGTAGCACAAGTTCTTATTAAAAAAAAAAAAAAATTAGAGGTTTTTGGAAAAGATAATAGTTTCACATTCTTCAAGATATCATCCTAATCTTTTATTGTTGCAGCTTTATGAAATACTTAAATGTTAATAATCATCTCTCAGTAAGCAAGGAGAAAATGAGTCATTATGTACTGAAAAGAAACCAGTTTGTCTTTTTGCATCCCACGGCATTTGCATCTAGTGATTGTAGGCTCCTTATATGTGGAAATCCATCATCTTTCAAAAATGCCAGAAACTGTGCAAGGCTGCCCATGGCAGTAGGTTGAAACTAGGGGATCTTTAAGGTCCCTTCCAACCCAAGCCATTCTGTGATTCCCTTCTATGAAATATCAGCCGCCTTCTTTCACTGTTGGCTGTTTGAGTTGAAGTAGTTTTTTGTTTTAAGCAGAGGACAAAATTGATCCACAGCCTCATTCAGACTGCTTTTTTTCCTCAGACCAAAGTGGAGCAGCTTTGGCCCTAAATCACATAGAAGGCATTTTAGTTCAGCTCTCTCTTTCTAAGTATTCCTCGGAAGTATGTCATAACAAGAGGTTTTCATCTTGGCGGTGCTGTTGTTCTTACCACATTCTTCTTGTTACTTTGTGTTTGAACTCTACCAACTTCAGGGTAGGATGGAAGGATGCTGTATGTCGTTTTGGTACAGCAAAAACTATTTCTGAAAGTCATGTTCATCCCACTCTTTGTATGTTGGCTGCTGAGATTGCTGCTCTCAATCCCAGAGTAGATCTGCATGCATTTGGCCAAATTAGAAAATATCCCTGTGATGGTGGTCTCAAACCAGGCTAACAAGAAAGGAAACAGAAATTAAGCATATAGATTTCAAAGGAGGAAATCTACCCAGTGCTTGCAGTCTGGGGCACTTAACGTGCTTCTGTTTAACCTGCAGACCTGGCTGTCCTCATCTAATTCGTTGGCATCCAGGGACGGATGTAATGGCAGGGGTCTTGTGATCTTAGCACTGCAATTAGCCCTGTCCCTTGCCCTGCCGGGACACTGGCTCATCCGCTCTCCCAGCGGCTGCGTAGGGCTGAGGGCTTTCTGGTGTTTAAAGAGCTGCGGTGCTTTTCTGTGTATGTCTTGTCAGCCCCTGCCAAGCAGTCTGATAGTGTAGGCGTGATTTTTCTCCTGTCCCCGAAGTGGAACAAGTGGAGGGCTCAGTCAGCTGTTAACATCAGAGCTTCATCAGCCCCTAGGTGACCATCATCCGTAGTACCTTGAATAATATTACGGCAAGGACAGCGATAAAAGAGCTATATTTTCACTTGGAGCTGGAACAGAGTGGGTGGCTGGGTCAGGATGCAGTCTTAACTGTGCACAATAGCACAGGGGATGCACACGGTGCCTCTCAATAACCAAAATTGCTTTGCGTCCCAACGTGTAATGACTGATTGCTCTAAGGGGGGTGGTTGCTCCCTCTTGGCCTGCGCTCCTAATAAAGGCAGCCGCCGAAATTGCACCTTGGAGCTAATGATGGCACTTCTACTGCTGATTCCAGCAAAGGCAGCATTAAGCTGGAGTGAGATAATTTTGCAAACCCCATGCATCACCACTGACATTTTTCTAGTGTTACTAGAGAAGGTGTATTTTTGTGTAATAAGCTTTCTACAGGCAAGTAGTGAGCTTTTTCTTCCTGTTATAGGAGGAGTTTTACTTCTGTAACTTTGAATGCCAGAGAAAAAAGTCGCACTTCTTTTCCTTAGATGATTTGCTATGGAAACAGCTGTACTGCACTGGATAGTTTAATGCTGATGTTATATGTTCATGTTAACACTGTGCTTGTGTAAGGATAAAGCCAGTGACAAAGGAGCAATATCTGAGGTCTTTGGGCCAGCAATGTCTGAAAGGAAACCTGCAAAGAATGAAGTCCCTCCGTGCAACAGTTTTGTTGTAAGCTGCTCTTGTTGCAGTTTGTGACTTTGTTTAGTATCGCGTTCCCTTCGTCTTGCTGGCTTTTTCTTGTGGGCTCGTGCAACTGGAGATTACCAGAATTGAGTGACATGTAAAATGTTTGCATATTCATAGATCAGTCTTTATAAGACTTCCCGGTGAGACTCTTAACTATGCTTAGTCTGTTTATCCACTCAAATCCACTGCTACGGTGTTTTAAAACTTGAAATCACAACAGCATGTGAATTTCACCATGAAATAAAATATTGTAAGTGAGGACACATGGTAGTAATCAAAACAAGTTCTTTAAAATGAGCCTGTGTGCTGTAGGACAGAAGAGCGTTTGCAGGCAAGTATTGACAGACCTCGATTGCTGGCAGCCTGGGGCGCTGAAATCCATCTCTAGGTGCAGAGGTAATGTGGACCAGCTTTCCCCGGCACTCGAGGCTTCACAGCGATGGACCAAATTATTTCAGTATCTTAACTGTAGCTGTCTGAGCTTTGTCAAGCTGCCTGTAAATCGTGGTGTGGTGAAGCTGCAGTGGTAAAATCAGCGAGGAGGATCTGCTGGGGTTGTGCTTCTGGAGCTCTCTGCTTTTTTGTAGCAGAAAAGCAAGGCTCTGCCTGTCCCCAAGTGCAGGCATTTTGTCTGGCACCAAATTTTCTGTGTAGAACCAGGGGTCGTGTTGAACAGTTCCTCTTATCTTACCCCTTCTCAATTTAATATGAGCTGTGTCCAGTCTGTAGGATTGCTGATTGGATTTGTTCAATTAAAGAGGCTTTCATGTTACAGAAATGGAAATTTATATTTTCTAATTTTATTGCTGAGTAGCTGAACCGGCCAGCTTAGAATAAACTTTTGCAAAAGATAAGAGGCAGTGGATTAAAGTTAGCAGGCATAGCTATAAGTTTCAAACAGGCCAGAGATCTTGGCTGTCACACTTATTAGAAGTGCAAGCTGGGCCTTTGTAAAGGACTCTTT
>PPHD01021502.1:0-13224 GCA_002909625.1 Bambusicola thoracicus | reverse complement strand
AGGGGAGGGCAAGAAGTGCTTGGGACATCAGGGAGGAAATAGGCGTTGTGAATGTGCACAGCAAACTCTCAGAAAACCTCTTGCTGTCCTTTTCACATCTTATCCACAATACAGACAGAATGAATTCAGAAATCTCATGAGCCTCACTGCTTGTCATTATTTAAATAGCAGAACATAGCACCAGCTAAAATTCAGTCATTCTGTTCAGGATTCTAGTAACTGTAAAATATTAAACAAAAGAACACTAAGAGTTGAGTACAAAACCAAAACCTGATATTTAGTATGATTCTTCTCCATCATTGCTCATGGCGGTAAAGGTGAAAGTAAGACATACAAGATATGCTATCTTCTGACATTTGCTGTCCTTCCTGGTGTTTCCAAACATTAATTCTGTAGCTGCCAGATCTCATGCCTGAACCTCTACAGCAATGGAGACACCTTTGTCATAATGCCACATATATTTTGGGAGCTGTGTATATTGATGCAGGGACTTTGACTTAGATACTTAGGTTGCTATTTACCAGTACCATCCATTCTTCAATGGCCTCAGAGTACAGACTGTATAAATACTTCTGAGGCAGTACAACAGTAGTTATGGTGTATAAACTTCCCTCCTAAAGTGAAGCTGATTAAATAACGATTTATTTATCTGATCCAGTCTTTCTTAATTTATGAAATGCTAGTTGCAATTTTTTTTCTATTGAAGTTATTCAACAAACCTTTTCTTTTGCTTTTTTTCCACTTTGTTGGTGTCTGATTCAGCTGTGTGAGCAAATGTAGGTGTTTATTTCTGATGATATGAGTTTGAAAATGTCTTGAACAGATATCTTGAGCAGATAGTTTTATAAGACATATTCAACTTTGGTAAACTGAAACATCCAAGAGCTCCTGCATGTAAAATGGATGCGAACAAGAAAAGAAATTAAATTATTTCATTTATATATTCAGCTTGCTGACAATAATAATTAAAAAAGAAAAATAAATTCAGACCCTGTCTTGCTCTGAGACTTGGCAGGAGGTAGTGCAGGATGGAAGAATAGCCATAAGATGCGACCTGTCTTCAGTCATACGCTAGGGATAAGCACAACCATCATCTGCTTTGCCATTAGAAGTATGTTGTTCTCTGAAAGGTGAAGCTTGAGGAACCAAGCAAAAGTGATGTTGGCTTCTGAAAAGTTGTACTTAACCAGCAATGGCAAAAATGACAGGACACACAGAGCCTGGAGTACTGGGATGAGGTGTGGTGCCAGTGGGGCTGCAGCATGGGAGTTCAGGGCTGAGAAACATGGTAGGACAGGCAGGGCAGCAATGAGGAGCTGTTGCTACAGTGCTGTTTTGGAGTCTGAGCAGAGTAAAGCTTAGGGGCTGGGAGGATGATGGGAACCAGGTGAGTGAGAAGGCAGATATCAGGGCAGGATTCCAGGGGTAAGGTAGGCATGAAGGAGGGAGACCTGGGGCAAGGGAGGACCATGAGAATGAACCCAGATCATAATGAAGAGGTGCAGCTCATGGCACCACTTCAGATGTGGAACAGGCACAGAGGTGTGGGCTTGGGGCTGAGGAGATCCACCAGAATGGGCCAGGAGTACAGAAAGTCCCTGGCATGGCTACAGAGAAGACAGACCCTGGCAGCGTGTCTGAAGTATGGGCAAATGCTGAGGCTCAGGGTCTCAGCGGATGTCTGCCACGCCAGGCCCAGTGGATGCTAATGAGCTGGGCTGGGACAGGCACAGATGGGACCTGGGTGTGGTGAGAAAAAAAGAGCAGTACAGCTGAGAGGTTATGAAACATCCAATTGCCCAGACCTTGGCTGTGTGCCCTGATAATATAATAAAGAGGAGGGAGAAAGGAAGAAATCACAGAGCAAGTGACAGCATGCTCTGCTCCTTGATCCTTGCTGGAAACACTTGGCACAAAATGGGTTGCTGTCTAAAGTCATTTGTGTCAAGAGGCAACAGAATTTCTGAGGAACCAAAACTGGCTTCAGTGTGGTGCTGTCCAAGGCAAGAGTCTGTACCCGGATGCAGTGTTCTTCTTTGCAGCAAAGTTGATTCAACAGTTTGCCATTCTGTTCTTCACAAGCTTAGCAGAAAAGAATCTTCACTATCAGGGAGTAGTAAGGTTTCTGCCATGGGAGAAATCACATTTCAGTTTTTTAAATTATTATAATCTCTGTAAGTTAAATAGTTCAAAGCATCACCTAGTTGTTATTATTAGTTTGCTTTTTTTTCCTCAGAAAAATCTTTTAATCAGTTTAAATTTAAAAAAAAAAAAACAAGCAACAAAATGGATAAATGGTATACACCCTGGAGCCAGCTAAAACTGAGCATCTGAAATCCCCAAAGAACTGGAAAAGTGTTGACTCATATATATAAAACTTGCTGAGTAATACTACCCTTAAAAAAAATTGCTCTAACTCTTGCAGACTGTTTGCTATTCTTTCAGGCCACATCCTCCACAAACAGAAGATCATACTATTCCATATTGCATAACGTCTGTGGCAGTTGTGCTTTATTTTTCCAGTTATTTCACTTGTTATGTCTCGATGTCTCTGTATGGTCATCCTAAATGCTGTGTCAGAGACTGCTATGAATAGAACACTGCTACATTTCTTAGCACTGAGGAGAACTCTTCTTTTAGAAAGGAGTGTTGAATTTTTTTCTCCTATATGGTTCTACCTATGTTTGTACATACATATATTTATACATGAGTATATATATGATATGCATATATCTACCTATGTGTACAGCAATACACATACATAGTGCTAAATACATGACAGTGCATGGCATTTCTGAACATTAGTGTTCAAAAATATATCACTTAAACATATCTTCTTAAACATAAAAGGCAGTTAAACCAACCTGCATAGCAGACAAATTTTAGAGTTAGATGCCTACTGGTAACAAGACTTCCTGAAAGCTCACCACATCTTATTTCTGCATTCCTTGTGAACCCCACAGGTTTGTGAACAAATACTGAAGTGACTGTTGTCTTTAGGATATTAGAATTGAGAGATGAAAGTTTGTTTACCACTGAAACTGATCTTAATGTAACCATACGAATCAGTACACTGAGGTGATCTTTAAGTTAATTTGTTTTGCTGGTTAAATTTTCATAATTAAAGGTGTCCAGAAACACAAAACAAAATGTAGAAGCTATGGTAGTATGTTATTGAGTACATAACCTCTAAACACCTAAGAAAATGACAGATGGGTATATAAAAGTATGAAGTTAACCCTGTAACATTGATCAAAATTACAAGGAAATCTGTACTACTAGAATATTAAACAGCAACTAGGACTTGAGGTATGTTCAGCTGTGACAAATGGGAATATACTTTACTGCTTTTATATACCACCTTTTGAAGTCATTTAGCCTTTAGCCGCTGATTCTTACACATAGGGAATATATTTGTTTTGAAATTTAGTGTAATCTCTACATCAGCCTGTGTTTGTTGACGTCAATCCATTCGCTAAAGACTTTTCTTCACTGATCCAGAACTTCTGCTGACAGTGCACATCACTTTATGCTGCTTTCTTTGATGTGTCTTTACAGTCAATCAAATAGTATTATTACTTCACAGGACAGTAATTTCATAGCACTGTAAGATTATAGCTCTCACAAATATATTTGAGCAAAGCAAAGATGGAAAAGGTATGCAACTATCCTTACAGCAAATATAAACATTTACATGTTTATAAATATAAGCAAATATACTGCAGTTGTCAGCAGGACTGAAGATTTAATAATGAGAGCTAAGGTTTGCAGCTGGCTTTGCCAAGGCCCTTAAGTTTCTGTGAACCAGTTTCCATGAACCAGTTTCCTCATGAGTTGGTGCAACTAGAACAGTACTGTGATGAATAAGATTTTCACCTTCGGGAGCTTGATTAAAATCTGATTTGGATCACATATACAATCAGTTTAAAGTTTAACATGGGAAGAACATTTATGACTAGCAAACAATATGATGCATAACTATTCAGTGACCAGAATGTGCAAAGAAAAAGATTCTGAACACTAAATTAGAGAGCAACTACTGTGCATTCAGTTTGGCCAGCAACACAACAAATACAGACAGGTAATTTTCACAATCATTGCAAATTTCCATGGCCTCTTAGGATTTAGGTTGTACATTTGCATCTTATTTTTCTAGACTACTAAATAAGTTTTAAAGTATGTGGTTTAGTAATGATACAGAAAAATACATCTGGATGCCTGATAATACAACCAACTAGTACTGGCATTTATTCTTTTTCTTCATTTCTGAGCATTATTTCAGGTAACGTGTGAGGTTCACAACACACTGGACGTTCACAACACACAGGACGGGACCTGACTTCTCAAAGGACATCTGTTTTATGCAGTGCTGCGATATTTGGAATCATCTGACACCTTTTTACCATCACAGATAGTACTAAATAGATAAAAAGAACTCTCAGCTCACAGATTTTTCTAAGAAAGCCTAGGCTTGTTGACTTTGAAGACATGAACTTTTTTCCCACAGGAAATATCAGTGAGAATTATATTGACTTCTCCTGGAAGTGTATTATATCTACTAGATATAATCATTTGCCCATAAGTTTATTCTATGCTATTTGATAATCCTGCCTATATAGTATTTTAAATATAAGTGTGAGTTTATATTTAAACTAACAGGTGTATCCAGACTCTAAACACAAGGCTGTGCTCATACATAGGGTCTGGCTGAACCTGATAACATTAGGAAGAGACAACCTGAGCATCTTCTATCTAAGAAAAATCCTGTTAGCAGCATGGATGTAGCTATTACTAGTGAGCCCAAGTCCTCTCCATCACTTGGTTTTACACTGAAGTGCCTCATCAGAAATATGGATACCAAGATTATCTTCAGCAATACAGCTGTCTGGACTACAGGATACAGGGCTCGTTAGGCTCCTAGCTTGCATGGCCGTGGATTCACATCTCACTTAGCAGCATAAAGGTGGAGTACAGATGAAGAGAGTTGCTTCCTACATGTTGCCAAGTAAATAAATAGAAATAATTGATCTTTCTGTTTAAAAACTTTGCAGTATTTTCAATAGGTTTTGTTTCCAAATTGATTATTTTCAAATAATCTGGAAGAATCAGAAATTCATTATTTAGCGTCTTCTTGTAGGCTTCAGGAACAGACTGCTGGAGTGGGAGGTCTCTGGCAGAGTTCTAGGTACACAAGAATCAAATATTAAGGGCAAAGTTTCTCTGAGTTTAGACTTTAAGAAAACATCTGTTTTTGTTCATTTCCAGCATTTTATTTATTTTGAGACAGATTACCACCATCAGCCTATTGGTGGGGTTTGGCTTCCTGAGTCAGTGTCAGTCTCTCCAGTGCTAGTTACTGCTTTTTTCATTTTCTGAATGAATAGCTTTAGGAGTTCTTCCACCAACACAAAAATGTTAATTTGTATTTATTTCTGCAGATGATCTTATGACTCCAATATTCTGCAGCCATAAAAATACAGCTTTGATTAATTTTCATTCTTTTATATGCATAAATCCTTTGGTAAGCTCCAAAAAGTGGGACACAAAAATCAAAGAAACAAATCAAGAAACATCAAGACAGCTGCTTAAAGACAGAAGGGGCTGTGCAGCCTTCTCTGTCAAGAAGACTGACTTCACATATTCTTACTAGATTATGATATCTTCAACATAGTTGAACAAACCAATCTTGGTTACTTACAAGGAAAAAACCAAAAACAACCAACATGGTAGGTCAGAAGTAAAGGGGATTTAAAAAAAAAAAAGAAAGAAGAAATTGTGCTGATGCAAACCTCACACTCCAAGCAAATCTTGTTGTACACCACATTGATGGAAAAATGTTGGTAGAAATCAGTGATGGCTCATCATATCAGACACAAGCATGACAGGTCAGAAGCCAGCCCATTTTTTTGTATTCAGATGGAATATTTTAGGAAGTCGAAAGATCACTGAAAGTAAAGAACTTCATTTTTCAAAATTGTTAACCACTGCTGTGCTATCTCTTCGTTACTTATCTGGTTTCTGTCTACTGCAAGTGAACCTGACATCAGCACATTCCTGGGTCTACCTACTTACAACTGCAGTTAAGCTAATAAAAAATTAAGTCAACTTAGTGAAACAGAGCTTCTAAGAAAACAATAAGCTAAAAGGCTGGCCCCTATCACTATTCAAAGAAGAAACAGATTGCTTTGTTTCCTTTTAATTTCTTATTGTACATACTAGTGTAAACGAATTCTACAGTAATAATTTGTCATTAAGTTTTTCCTTTTACTAGTGTGGGAAAAGAAAGTTAAGTTCAGCTGGCTTCAAATATGGATCCACTATATTCAAGTGTATCTATTTAACTGTAGGAATTCATGGGCTTTGACTTTTTTCTCTTTTCTTTTTTTTTTTTACAGAATGAAATTTTGTGTACTGGAAAATGAGAGAAAAATTAAATCTCATCGGTGGCTAAAAATTAATGCCAAGAAAATGACTGAAAAGTTTCTTAAATGAAAAGTCATATTCTATGGAAAGAAAATCCCTCGGTATCAAGAATATGTGATGTTTTCTTTTTGGTAATTGCACACTTTCAATTCACAGACTAATTCATTTTCAGAAATGAAAATATTGCTAGCTTAAAATTTAGCATCCTTGAGCACGTCTCTCAGTTCTCAAGTGTTTTATATTTCTTTGCTCTATAAATCTGGAAACGATTGATATCAAAGTGGGAGGCTGTAGAAAAGGAAGAACATCTGACTCATGCAATTAGAAACTGCAGCCAAACCACTCAGCAAGGAGGAGACAGCAATGCCCTGGGAAAACTGAAAACAAGCTGTTGGGAACAAGAAATACCAACCATACTCAATAGGTCTATGTGAGTCTATATAACTGCTGTATTGCTCTGCATGTATACTCTGCTACATACGTTTAAAAGTAATGTAAAAAAAAAAACGATGCAAGTAACAAGCAAATTAATTAAACCAATTTAAATAAGAGAAAAATTTCTTGGACCTCTATATTTCAAAGAATAGCTTAGATTTTTCTATATTTGGGCACATATATTGGACATTTGTAAATACTAATACAAGAGTAGTCATTATGTAACTTAACCAGTATTCATTGTCTAATTAAAGGTTTGTATACAAAGCCAGAACTATTTTGGAAAAGAATCCCCTTTTCCATTTTTGGGACTGCTATAGCACACTGCTGTTACTGAGTCATATGGATAACTATCATCTTTTTTGCCACTAGATGTTTGATTTTATGGCTTATTTGCCTTTATTGTTTACATGGGAGCTCTGTTTTTATTAAGCATATGTTTATACAGGAACGTTCTCTCCTACATTTATTGAGAACTGATATTTCATTCTGCACATGAAAAATTAAATAATTGTGGTACTGTAACTGTGAGGACTGCAGCAGGGCACTTGGAACCTCTCCAAATGCAGTAAAGCGGAGAGGTCTGATGAGACTGGCGAAGGCCTCAGGGATGACCACCTTCAGCCGTGTATGAGGAGGTGGATATAGAAGCAGGACTAGGAACTGTTCTCTTCTTATCAGACTTTGAACTGGCAAAGGTGCACAGACATCTGAAAAGATCTATGTTATCATTCAGTGAGCTGAATCACTCCATTCCTTTCAGTTTGACTAGCAATAGATTCAGAAAGCTTTTCTGTGGAAGCTGGGACAAACATTGCTTAGACTGAGTTACCTACATGTAATGGCAAACATGAACAATAAGGTCATGGAAAAACACAGATCCAGAAGATGTGGCAAAGGGGAAGGAGCAGCAAAAAACAACATGCAGATTTTGGTGAAACAAAAAGTGCAACCATTAATAAGGAAGCCTATGAATAATTACTGAAACCCACTAATAACTAGTAGCAAGCCCAAAAAGAAAGTACAGGAAAACCAGTCCTGTTAACAATTATAGCAACACTGTGCATAACTCTGCAGTTATGGTAACAGCAACAACATGAGCAGCAGTTTCTGCTCCGTGAACCCATGCGAGTGAATCCCTGCCATGGCACTGGGAAACAGGGCAATCCTCTTAAAAACAAGGTACAGTTAACTCAGAAGTCACCACAAAAATGTTTGAGATCAACTACTGACAAAGGGGTGAGATAAAGAGTAGATGCTTTATGCAAAGAGCTCAGTTAACACTGCTCTGAGTAAGAAAACTTCTTACTGATTAACTCTACAAAAACACCCAAGAAATCCTGCTTTGAGCAGTACCTCAATAGTTCAGAGATTTATATGTACGTGGAGGCTGAAAACTAAGGCGAATTGGAAAGGAGGTATGGAGCACAGTGAATTAAAACAACTTGGCTGTAACCTTGAGAAAGATCTCGGTCCCACCAGCAGTTTGTATTTCAGATACAAGAGGCAATATAAGTGAAGAAAAATTACTTTAAATTAGAACCAGATTACCAGCTAAGAGCTAGGAGAGGGATGCATCTTATAAGGGGAGAACTCAAATGTTGAGTTGTTAATAATATGCTGTTTGTCATGTTGGTGTACATATACAGGCTATTTCTGTGATGATGTATGCTTCTAGCCCATGCAAATAAAGATAAGAAAGATGTTAACTGTTACTCAGTAATTGTGGTACCTAGTAATACCAGATTAAGAGAGAGATACATGAGCTTTGCTCCTGGAAACCTTTTTGGAATAGTCAATGGAAAAATATTGTCCTTCTTCTGACCCATGCTTGCTGATCACTAGCCAGCATCCTGCTGAAAACAGCGCCAAGACAGCAGGGAGGTGTCTGTAGCCCAAAGGGACTTGAGAAAAAAGCCCTGGACTGCAGTGTAGTACTGGTGAAATACCTTGGGAAGCAGACTGTTCCCAAAGACCCTCTGCAGCTGGCCGACATTCTCTGGTAACAATGCAGATTTTGTCCACGGCCCAAGAACTCTGTTTTGTGTACATGTTGTTCAGCAGATGGTTGATGAACTTTCTTATTTTGAAGTTTCCTGGGGACAACAATCCACCACACTGTGGCAGGTCTAGGGATCAAAAGCAAAAGAGAAAACAAGTTTTTGGGGATTTTCATCATTTGAATGGCTTTATGGAAGGCAGCCCTACTTCTCCCAGGAATAAGAACAGATAGTCCATTTACTCTATTTGTTTTTCTCTGGTAATAAAAGCAGCACCCAAATCTAATGTTTATTTAATGCCTTGGATTAACAAAACATTAGAAGACTCCGGGAAGGCATGATTTTACACAACCATATCCAGGACAACACTGGCAAACAGCCTAAGCCCCAGAATTCAGAGAGTCTTACTGCATGCCCTTGACCTGCCAAGTTCAAAGTCTCCCCCCTATGCTACATAGAGTGCCAATAAAATTTTAGAAAGTGCTCTGGTTTACAGGCAGGTGATACACCGTGCGTATCTCTACCAACCATTTTACAGTGGTCCTCATCTCAACTCAGCTAATTGTCAAGTCAGACGTAAGTAGAGAAAACATGAGACGTGAAGCCTGAAGAATTAGGCCTTCTTTCATTACGAATTAAAGAAAGATAAAGCCTATTCCTGTTATTAAGCAACAGAGGAAAGAGAAGATATTTTGGGGTTGGTTCCAATGATCATGGACCCACTAGCTGATTTGCTAGAACAGGAAAGCAGAGTGAAATACAGTATAGTGGAAGCCTGTATAAATGCTGAACGGGTTGCATCCAGGACTTTATAAATGGGTGCTCCTGAATTACTTCAGCGTGATGTTGGTTGCAGCCCACTGGCTGACATAACTAGTCACTACTTGGCTATATCTTTGTTATGCGGCCAGTATAAACTCACTCAAAAAATAAAATAAAACTGTACTTGCTTTTTCAAGAGATGAATGCAGTTTATTTACCACCAGTAAAAGATAGTTAATTTTTCATCTTTGTTTTAGTAGTCTATTGCTTTACCATTTATTAATCAACACATTTGACTAATGAACTGTGGTTCATATACAAGAAATGTGGCAATTTCTGGAATTTCCATACCCACTCAGAGCCACTCAGCATGTAATGCATGATGGCATGGGAAAAAAATCAGAGCTTGGAAAAGATCTTTTGAAATCAGCTACAGTCACCACGTTTGTGGCCATGGACTCATATCAACAGCAGCTCTGTCATGAGGCACAAAAACTCTTCATCAGCTCTTCTGTTTATAATTATTTTGTCTAGAATAAATACTTAAAATCTCAAATTCGCTACTTTAAGTCTTTAGTCCAACAGTTACTAAGCTACTTCACTGCAGAAGGATATCCAAAGTGTGTTTTGAAGCACTGCTAGCACACTTCATACCAAGCCTACTATTCTTAGAAATAGTTTGGGGTTTTTTTGGGAATATTCTGAATTTGCATAAGAAAGGAACTTTGCAAGAAAAAAAAATCACCAGTTCTTACAGTGCTTTCTTATGTGTGTTATATATAATACACACAATAATATTTCCCTGTTACAGTAGTGGTGTGAAATCCACTCTGCTCTGTTCATTTTTTTTACTCTTTATGTTACAGTAACTTTCAATAGCCTTGCATATATAACAAGGAAAAGAATCACACAGAGAAGCAGGATCAGGAAGAAAAGCAAGCCTTAACCAGAATTGGATTAATATTAATTGCTAAATGAACATGAATTTTATGAAGTGAATACACGATAGAGCACAAAATACAGCCAGCAATCAGGCATTAAGTATCAGTTCACCATTTCAATTGAAGATGCTGTCTATTTGAAAAAGTTTCCTAAATGTATAATACTTACAAAGGTAAGTCTAGTAATATAAATCCTGGAGACAGATGAAACAAGCACTACATTTTCACTGAGTATGAGAAAGCAAGATTCAAATAGGACTCTAGTAACAGAGATACAATGTCACAGTTGATAGGTATCTCTGGATATTGCTGCAGTTCTGGTTTTCAGAACTATTCCAAACCCCCATTACTGCTCACTGAACTTCACTAAAAGTAACATTTAAGGAACTCTTCTGTTCTGTCAGTTTTAAGCAAAAAATTAGTGTTATCTAAATATAAAGAAAATGTGAAGTTAGCTCAAGCATAAGGGTGCAACTGAATACTGAAAGTGATATCATTAAACACCAGATACTTTATTTATCTTGGTTACAATAATAATCATTGCCAGGATTTAACATCCAGGATATATGTAATATTGACTAAGATAGGTATTCAGAGAAAAAAAGACCTTGTATTTTTGATGATAACAGTAGAGTTTTTGGATCACACTGGTGTGTCTGTGAATTCCTCTCACTGTAGTTCTAGAAAACTGGAGAAGGCAAGCTCCAAATTTATTTGTAGCTCTGTGAAATAGCATGGTCACGAATGGCATGGCATGTTAACCAGGCTGGTTAAAGAAAAGCACTGAAAACCAGGAAGCACAGTCCTGGTAAACTGAATTGAGCAAACTGAATAGAGCAAGTATTTGTTTTTTAAATGTAGAAAAAACATTATTTCTGCTTGGTCTGACTTTCATCCACTTTTAGCTATCACACACAACCCAGAAGAATTCAACATGTTTATTAAATGAAATGAAAGTGTAAGAGAATTTCAATTAACAGTGAGTTTTCACACAGCAATGAAATATCAATCACTATTGTTTTTTGTAATTTTCTTATGCCAAAGGAAAAAGAAATGTGGAATATCATGTATTTAGGAAGTAACATTTATATTTTGTCCTCTTTAAAGTTCTAAATTTTTCAGAATAACAATTCTCATCTTCAGCTTACCTGAATCCAAAAATGGGAAAATTACTTACTTATTGTCAAGACTAATATTCTAACTTCTTAAACGGAACTATTTGCTTTTACCTACAAATATCAATTACACCATACATTTTTGTCTGACTAGCTTGGATTTGAATTTCATTTACATGACTGAGAATTCAAAACTTAGAAGAAGAAACAAAATGGGAAGACATCTGTCTTTCCCTCCAAATTTTGAGAGGGCTGAACATTGTCACTTGATGGACATTGCAGCCACTTTAATTTTAAAGAAACAAAACAATACTATGAAGAAATACTGGAGAATGCATGATTCTTTCAAGATGGAACAAAGTAGATTGCAACATTATCTGTGTTCACAGACCTGGACACCCCTAGAACCACACCTGAAGAAGAAAGTTCATGCTTGGTAACTAAGACCATTAAGATCTTTCTTGGCAGCTTAGTGATATCCAACCCTGCAACAAATTATGTAGCAGGTGTTCTCCAAATGTGAAACCCTGAAAGTCAGGGTTCCATAGAAGCTGAATGAGTTGGAAACAGGCTGCCAGCTTCCCCCAGCTGTGGGAAGCAGTGGCTTTACTAAAGTCTAGGCAGACTATGTCAAGAGCCTTTCCCTCATCCACCAGGCTGGTCACTTTGTCCTAGAAGGAGATCAAAGTGGTCAAGCAGTCATGAACCCATGCTGGTTGGGCCTGATCCCCTGGCTGTCCTGCATGTGCCGTATGACCTCACTCAAGATGATCTGTTCCATAACCTTCCCTGGTACCAAGGTTAGGCTGACAGGCTTGTAGTTCCCTGGATCCTCCTTACAAACCTTCTTGTTGATGGCAGTCACACTGGCAAGCCTCCCATCTTGAGACCTCTCCTGTTGACCAGGAACACTGATAGATGATGGAAAGTGGTTTGGCAATCACTTCATCCAGCTCTCTCAGCACCTTCAGGTGGATCCCATCCAGCCTATGGACTTGTGGCAGTTCAAGTGGAGTAGCAGGTCTCTAACGATCTCCACTTGAATCACAACGACTCCCCATCCCAGACTTCCAGGTCGGCAGGTAGAGTACCTTGAGGATAATTGGTCTGACAGTTAAAGATAGATGTAAAGAAGGCACTGAGAACCTCAGCCTTTTCCTTATCCTCAGTGGTCACATTCCTACTGCAATCCTAAAAAGATGGAGATTCTCCTTAGCCCTCCTTTTACTGTTCATATATTTGCAAAAAAATGGATGTCTTTCACTACAGTGGCCAGGTTGAGTTCAAGCTAGGCTTTTGCTTAATTGTCTCCCTGCAAATGCTAGCAACTTCTTTATACTCTGTATAACCAGTCCCTTCCTTCATAGACTGGATTTCTCCTGGATTTTCAGCAAAAGTTCCCCGTTCATCCACTCTGGTCTTGTTCCCCTCCAGCTGATCTTACGGCACTCAGGGACAGCCTGTTCCTCCGCCTTTAAGACTTCTCTCCTGAAAAGGAGTAGAATGTGATTATTGTAAAGGGAGCTCTTTTTTTTTTTTTTTAAATTT
>PPHD01021501.1:0-13224 GCA_002909625.1 Bambusicola thoracicus | reverse complement strand
CAGCCCATAATCTTTTATGTGAAATGTCATAAGCTTCAGATATGACATCTTTACAATACTTTTTAGCATGCTATTAAGGCATGAGAAGCCTGTGATACAATGTGGAAAAGACTGTGTGGAAATGTTGATGACTGGCTTTTATCACTTCTACTATAGAACATCTTGATTTTAGACATTCATAAATAAATATAAAAAAAAAAAAAGCAAGTAATAAATTAAATTGTCTGTAAAACATTGCAGAACATTACATCCAAACCTCGCAAACAGAGTTGCAATGCAGCCCCTGCCTCAGAAATGCAGAACAATTCTGCTGGATATTCAATCTAAATCTAAATCTAAATCTAAATCTAGATCTAAATCTAAGTCTAAATCTAAATCTAATGTTTCCAAGTCCAAGAAAAAAAAAAAAAAAGTGAATGTTGTCATGTTTTCTAGTATTAATCCTAACAATTTCACTGCTATTATTTTGAAAGGAACAGCAGGAAAGAAGTAGAATGCTGTTGCACACTGTTTAATATAATGAGAAGGACTGAAGATTACCACAACGTTTGTTATGAAGACCAAGATTTAATTCCTGTGTTATGTATCAATGCTAGTGGCCTAGGTTATAAACACAAGGAACAGGAGCTGTTCATTTATGAAGAAAGAAAATGATAATGCGGGCAATACTGAAGCTCAGAGCCACATGCCTGGAATGCTAAAATACCCATGGCATATTATTTATACAGCACACTGTGTGCAAGTGAAATCCCAGAAGTGCCCTTACACTACAGAGCACTGACACAATTGCCAATGAACATCTGAAGGTAGATGCATACTATAGGTATACATGGTCTTTATCTGGGGAGAAATCTAAAAAAGGCACTTAAATTTTTCAGGAGTCCTGGAATAGCTTCTATTTCCTTGACAAATTTGTAGCATTTAAATTTTGTAACTCTTAAAGCTAAAAGTTCTTAAAGCTGGAGAGATACAGACTGTAGTATCTAGGGATATCAAACCTGTTGGTTGGAAACCTCTTTCCCAGCCAAGGGTACCATTATACAGTCCTGAAAGTAATTTTCAGAAAGTAGGGCAAGTTAACTTGAGGTTAAAGAAATGGTAAACATCTGCTTTCAGAAAATGAAACTCTGCCCAAATTGGTTTTAGATTAGGAAACTTAAAATGTCTCCATGTAGGTTTCTATAGATGTCTAAAATCCTGTTACAGCCAACAGAGCCTACAGAACATTTCAGCTTTTGATAATACAGACATGTAGAAGATGACTCAGCTGCCTACACACTGGTTTCCAGTGGCACTTGATACCTCTCAAGGTATGCATGATGTCATACGGACCTATGGGAGACTCTTGCTCTCCTGGATGAGCAGCTGGAAGCCAGACAAGATTACTGAGGACACAAGAAGTGGCATTAATGTCTCTGTGGAGTGAATGAATCACACTCCTCATGGTGGTCAGCAGACTCATTCCTCAAATCTCCACCAACTATGAAGTCTCCTTTACAGATACCACCAGGCATTGAATTTATCAGCCTAAAATGATCTTTCTTAATTCTTGAAATGATTCCTTTCTCTCAGAACCATTCAAGGAAAACAGATGCCACAGTTACATGGTGCCAGTTTTCTTCTTCATTGTAAAGGCATTATAGTGGCAGGGCAAATGACATTAAACAGGAAGAAGAAGGTGGTGTTACCTCCATGCATCTCATCTGCAATAAATCTTGTAGTTCTGTTGTCGATTTAGGGAAGAGGCTGAAAGATAATAAAGCATTTCACAGGGAACTATACAGAATCTGGCCAAGGTCTACAAAAAATAGCCACTGAGTGAGAGGCACAGGATATATTACTATGCAGTATTTTCAGTATTCACACCTATGAAATTGAGTGAACTATCAGGAAAATATTGAGATATGCTCTGTTTGAAAACTGAGACCTGATACATTCAGACATCTTATCCCTAAATAAGAGAAAGGCTAACACAATACACAGAGACGAGGAACTCTGAACTCAAGTTTGCATAGCTTTCACAAAGCGATGCTCTAGGATGGTTTGATCTGCTGCTGAACCAGCAGTGTTCTGCAGGAGGTCAGAGAAGGAGAACAAAAAAGCCCCCTGCAGCTGTGAGACTTATGACACTACTTAGTGGTGTTTACGTCAAGGAGTAACCCTCAGAACAGTCTCCAGGCTCTGCATGCGACCTCAGGGACCTTGGGGAATGCGCTAAGCGAGGGGTGAGAAGAGGCTAGCGCTCCCTTTTAAAGGAGGGCAGACCATTCAAATTAGCAGAGAAACACCAAAGTGCATTGTAGTGACAGTGCTTGCTTTTCCTTTGATCTCTCACAGAATATTCAACTTGCCCACAGCCCCCGAAGCCATGTAAGAAGTATGACTAATAGTATAATCCAATGTTTATCTCAAGGGCAAGACTGGAGATTTTCTAGAGGAAACATCAGGAAACATTCCATGACTAAAAAATTAAAAAACAAACCTGTAACACTTGAGGGAGATGGGGAACTGTCAGAGCAAGGTGTTTCTCAATGGAGCCCACAACGAGTCGTTGCTGATTAAATAGCATAATGTATAGATGGGTGACTTTCTCATGAGCTGAGGAATTATTTCCTTTTTGTGTAGTGAAAGAGAGGTAACAAGAAGCTGCTGGGATCTCCACTGTTTCCCACAAATGTGATTCCAAAATTGCTGCAGAATATGTAGGCATCTATGAGGGAATCAGACGGGATTTGAGAGGAAAAACATTGTACATATAAAGCAATGTAATAATTACCAGTTTCAACTCAATATAATTACAGATGAGCTTCCACTAGCTACTAATTATCTTCTTGGTTACAAAGGCCATATTTTATTTAAATGAAGTGGAATGAAATGCTATTAAAAGCTACATGCACAGCACTAATGAGAGAATGCATTGGAGAAGACCATTTCTCCCTGTAGGCCATTGAATTAAGGGTCTTGAGCATTCTCCTGAACTTGTGATAGATCCCCAGGTCTGGCTGCTTTGAATGTATACATGCAAAGAAACACAGCTAATTTGTGATGGAACCAGTTGATTTTGAGTCCTCTCCAAAAACAATCCATCTCATTTAACTTTTTTCAGTGGAGGCCCTGGATTACACCCCTCTCACCTTCCTTCAGGCACCGAAGGGAAAAGCATTTTCAGGCCTGACTAGGATGGAGTTCACTTTCCCCATAGCAGTCCGTACAGTGCTGTGGTCAGCATTTGTAGCTAGTAGAGCTTTGGTATCGCACTGATGTTTTGTCTGTTGCTGAGTAGTGCTGGCACAGCATCATGGCTCTCTCCAATCACTCAAAGCCAGTAGGCTGTGGTTGACAAGAGGTGGGGAGGGGACATTACTAGGGCAACTGGCCTAAACCAAACTGAGTAATCCAGCTGTATGATGTCACACTCATCAACAAAAGCTGGGAAATGGGAAGGAGAAGAGGGGGCTCTTGCTATGAAGATATCTGTCCTCTGGAAAAAATTCTTTGTGTACTCAGGCCTTGCTTCCCAAGCTGTGAACAGACATCGCTTGCTGGTAGGAAGTAGAGAATAATTTTTTCCTCCTTTTGCTTCTTTGTGGCTTTTGGTGGTTTTTGTCTGTTTGTTTTATTTCTAGCCGCTAGCTTGTTTGTTGTTTTTTTTTTTTACCATCTTATTTTCTCAGAGAGCAGTGCAGTGGAGTTAAGCTGCCCATCAGCTGATAAACCATCACAGATCTCAAGTTACCTGAAGTTATGTATGCAAAAGAAAGATTTTGCTAACCTTCACCTAAACTACTAGTGAAATAGCCAATGAATTGAATTCAGACCTTTTCTCACACACAGGAGTGAGAAGCCCAAAGTCCAATCCCAAAGAAATGTTTAGATGCTGTACTAAGGGACAAGGTTTAGTAGGGAAATGTTAGTAGTAGGTGAATGGTTGGAGTGAATGATCTTGGAGGTCTTTTCCAATCTTGGTGATTCTATGATTCAGTGAAGTTAGTAAGTGATAAATCACCATGGAGTCACCAATCCTGGAGGTGTACAAGAACTGATACGGCACTGACGGACATGGTTAGTGGGCATGGTGGGAATGGGTTGATTGTTGGACTAGATGACTTTACTGGCATCTTCCAACCTTAATGATTCTATGATTCTCTCTCAAGACAAGATTACACATGACAACTAATTAACATTTATAATCATGGCTATTGCAATAAAATCTGAAGCCTAAACAGAGCTAGGCATTGTGCAAGACAGGGTAACATGCAATCCTTGCTTAAAATATCCGCTCTAAATAAACAAGGCAAAAAAGTTTAGGAAATTATGTAATATGAGAGCAATAATACAATATGAGAATGTGATGACAGCAGCCAGTTCGAGACAGTCACAGTTCTCAGTGTTCATATGAAAGACAAAGCTTATGGAAATAGAGAAGAAAACAGGAGATGCATTGGGAGGGAAGATGGAGAAGTAAAAAAAAAAAGAAGTATATGCTAGGAAAAAGGTTGTGTGTTTCACAACACATTACGAAGTGTATGGGGTTAAAGGTATCATACAACACCTGGACATAAATCCACAGTAAAATCAAAACACTGAAAAGCAAAATGAAGTGAACAGAAATACCAGAATGATCAAAGACAATGTAAATCTTGTAAGAATAGCATATCCATATAAATAATTTTGACATTTAAATGTCAAACTCATTTTATGACAACAACAGTAGCTGTCAAGTGCAAATGCACTGAGCTTTCCATTCACCTTTAAAATAGCAATTTAATAAGTAATTCTAATATTTTTTTCCTTTTATATGCAAGAAATATCTGTTGTGCTTACAGGAGTTATCATTTACAGTAAAAAATGTGTCTTATCATGAAATATTTGTTTAATAAGTGTCACTATTGTTAAAATTCTGTTTATTATTTATTCCTAGCATGGTGGCTCTTCTTAGGACCAGGGCTATTGTGTCAAAGCACTCATGCACTTGCTGTAAGCTACCCACTACTCCATACAGACAGAGATGAAGAAAAATTCCTGCCATAAAGCCCACTGGCATGCAGCTCTTTGTTCATGTGGGCTCACAGAAGCAGCAGAGGCAGTCTGCACAAACCTGAAAACCTTGGTAAGCATCTCACAGTGCAGCCATGAGAACTGAAAAACAGACACAGCTTCAGTATACAAATCTTTACACACACGAAGTCTTCTTATTAGAGCGTAATGAATGTACACTATCTGAATTTGTAGCTGGCTCATCTTAGTCATGATTATCTGGCTCATTTCTTGTACATCATATTGAATACATAAATGTAATAACCAGAGATGTAGTGAAATGATAAAAACACAAACATAATTCATACAACTATTAAAAAAATAGATGGCAATATTACAGCACTGATGAAGATTCCAAGCTGAAAATCATGTTTTTGAAAAGCAATTTTTTTTCTTTTTGTCTGAAAGAGGTCCAACTTTAAGCTTCCATTTTATAGCCTGCTTTAGGACAACATCAATTCAATTTTCAGTATTTAGCTATTTGTACATGAACCACCAGATGTTCAGAATTCTACATCATATATGGTTTTCTTTTTTTAATCTCCACTGAAGCTCAATAAAACAAAAATGGGATTGTTTTTGCAATGTTTCAATAGCTACCTATGCCTCTGGTGTATGGACTACATTTCCATGTGTGATTAAAATGATAGGTGTCTCGTGGTTTATAAAATCCAATCCTATTTACTTAGCTGTGTTTTTAATTAAGTGTGCTTTGCAGTCAAACTCTCTGTGGCACTAGGAGAATGCTATAAAAATAAAATGAGTGACTGAATGTAATTTTGGATAGGGATTGCTGAAGTGCATTTTAATGTATTTAAAGTGTGTTCATAAAACTTTTGTTGGACAGGCTTAAAATTCAAATTTCCTGAAGCAGAAGAAACTTTCTTCATTATTTAGCCAGAGTGACGTTTGACCAGATGTTACAGTCTATCCAGGAAAAAAATATATATTTTTATGCCAGTATTTTGCTTCTCAGTTTCAAGTTTTCTATCTGGCTGCCAACTGAATTCAACTCCATTGACCACGACTCTTTGGGCCCAGCCATCCAACCAGTGCTTCACCCAGCGGAGCGTACATCCATCCAGACTGTGGGCAGCCAGCTTCTCCACAAGAATGTTATGGGGGACAGTGTCAAAGGCCTTACTGAAGTCCATGTAGACCACATCGACAGCCTGACCCTCATCCACTAAGCAGGTCATGTTGTCATAGAATGAAATCAGGTTTGTCAGACAGGATCTACCATTCATAAGCTCATGCTGACTGGGCCTGATCCCGTGGTTGACCTTTAATTGGTCCATGATTGGATTTAATTGGTCCAAGAACGAAGGCTGGAGAGCACCAGCTTGTTAAATCCCGCGTCTTTTATAACTACATATACACCTTACAACTGGAGATTCAAACATCCTTGAACTACTCAGTGACATACTATNGTGGTTGACCTTTAATTGGTCCATGATTGGATTTAATTGGTCCAAGAACGAAGGCTGGAGAGCACCAGCTTGTTAAATCCCGCGTCTTTTATAACTACATATACACCTTACAACTGGAGATTCAAACATCCTTGAACTACTCAGTGACATACTATTAGAGACAAATAATCATCTGGGAGTACATTCAGTACTTTGTGCTTTTACTGCTCTTATGAAACACGTAAAACTTCAGTTCTGATCCCACCCACCCTTTCCCCATATGAAACAAAAGGTGTTCTCTGCCTGTAGGAGTGAATGACCTCAACATGAGATTACAGAGATAGAAGGCAGTGTAAAAATTATGCCANTAGAGACAAATAATCATCTGGGAGTACATTCAGTACTTTGTGCTTTTACTGCTCTTATGAAACACGTAAAACTTCAGTTCTGATCCCATCCACCCTTTCCCCATATGAAACAAAAGGTGTTCTCTGCCTGTAGGAGTGAATGACCTCAACATGAGATTACAGAGATAGAAGGCAGTGTAAAAATTATGCCAGACAGAACAATGGATAGAAAAATATTCATCCTAAAAATATACATCCACTCTAAAGTGCAATAGATAAAGCCCTGAAAATTTTCTCTTCTCTCTAGAGATTATATAAGGGATGTGGAGATTTCTGATTCAGACATACACTTTACATGCATCTAAAATTAGAGGAACTGAATCTCAAAGAGTCAGAATAGCAAATTATTGCCAGTCTTCTCTGGGAATAACAAACCTAAAACCCAGTTGTATAAAGGAGAGCAAAGGATTGGTTTTGCGCATATTTATACAGAGATGATCTCATTGATGGGATCACGTTGGCTGGCAGAAAGTACCAATGTGCTCTTCAAGATTTTACCACATGGGTAACAGAAACTGATATTGTGAATGGATCAGAGACAGATATTAAGAAAAGCTGTTGGAAATATATTGGCTAATGTTGTCAAATGAAAGCCTACAAGATTTAATGCAGAAAATGTACACTTTTGGAATAATACAACACTTTTCATAACAGTATTGCATGCCAATAGAAGAAAATCTGCATTCTTTCTACACAATAAATACAATAATTGGTAATGTCTCACTGCTCACTTCTTTGTTCTTTTTAATACCCATGCTTTTCTACTTACTTCAGTGCAGATATTTTTCCAAGGTCTTCCAAGGCTTTCCACCTTGCCCACTTGAACATCTTCTTATAAAAATGTCTTTTACCTAAACCAGTCACCCTAACCATCTTCCTGGAATAACTGAATCAGATTGACAGCCACCATAAGACCTAGTCAGGAACTTCCCAGTAATGCAATGATGCCCTGAATGATTTTTCAATGATTTAATTATATTTCCTCATTATCCTCTGCAGTAATAAGGCAATATTGCATATGTGGGAGAAATTTTATTAAGCTGCAGGAGCAAAATGTACAGCTACTCCTGTACCACTGGGTACTCCTTAGATTTGTGAGTCAACTTGCATGAGTCACTGCAAACCTTGTATTACATTCCAGATGGGAACAGCTAAAAAAAAAACAAATGCTCCTTCTTTTGACCTATTTCACCTCTAAACTGGAACATAGGAGCTCTTTTCTCAGATCCCAACTCAGCTACAGACTTTCTGTGTGATCCTATATGTAGTTTCAGTGCATCAGTTACACAATGGTCTGAGCCCATTCTCAGCTCATATTTACTGGTAAACCAAGCTCAGTCAAAGACTTGTATTGTATTCTGGGATATTTCCGAAGGGAAGCCAAAGTTCTTCCTCATACAGCTTAAAATGATTAGGCATGGTGGGATTAAGAAGCTACAGCTAAATCCACCATCATCTTAAATTTGCTTATTCCAACCTTTTTCTGTGCTTTGAGCCTGAGCTGCAGCTGTGACAGTAGCTCACACAAGGCAAAGTATGTGGATTGGGCAGCAGCATGCCTATTTTTAACAGTGTGCTTAAATGCACACTGGTATCTCTCTGTATATTTGCTTTTATCACAGATCTTCACTTGCAGAACAGGAATCATCCAGACTTTTCTTTGTCTACCCTGGATTTAAAAAAAAAAAAGGAACATCACAAATTCTTTTGTGTGTGGTGAGAAATATCTAAAGCAGCTTTTTAGTGGTTTTAGTAGGCTCAGATCTTTGCATTCATTTCTGTATTAAAGCAACTACACACATAGTAGAAGAAGGGTTATCTCTATACTCTTATATTTGTCATGAACATACTACTCTAACGATTGAAATTATCCACTTACTGCACTTTAAATTTCCACTACACAACACAGTTGTACATAAGGAAGACAGAAAGTCATGAGATAAATATCATAGCTGTCACAAAGCCATTTTTTAAAAATGCAGGCTACATGCCGCTAACAACAGGGAGACGAGTATTTTTTAACACCCACTTTTTACATTTATGTCATTAAGTGGGCACAGCCCAAGTTGCCTACATGCTCTTTGGCTGTGTTTAGATCTCCAGATTTTAAAACTATGCATATTTTTACTTGTTGCGACTCTTGAAAACAAAGCAGTGAGGAACAGCAATTTTAAATGTTGTGGCTTAATGAGGGCTGGGGGCCGTAACACGAGGTGACTGCACAGCCTGACACTCAAGGGCACAGTGGCCACAAGGAAGTATCATCTTCGAAGAAAGAATACACTTCTATTCTACTAGCAGCATTTTTCTCTCAGTAAACAGTTATAAATGTCATTTTCAATGATCACAAAGAATATAAATTTCATGTTAATGTATTATATTGTTCTGCACATCCCAGTGAAGTGTGCCACTTGCATTTGGACAAAATTAAGGGGATTGTGAATGGATGAATTTTCTGCAATTTTCCTCTGGAATACCACATTATGAACAATGTTCTGGTACAAAGTAACATCAAACCCAGTCACGGGAAACACTGAAAGCAAGCAGTGTAGTGTTCAGTTTTGGAAAACTGCTCACAAAAAAGGTAGAAAAGGGTGCAATATTGATGCACTACATGAATGCTCTGAGCTAGATTCTAGAAACCATTACTGTTCCACTCAGCAAAGCTGGACAGAACAAAGTTTACAGGAATGCAAAAACTTGATCCATGATGACATTCTTTAATAATTCATTGCAGACTTAAGCCTCTTTTCTGGGCACCTGCTAGTAAGCGGCTAAGCGTTCCTGGCTCCAAAGATTTATAGGTACCACAGTGATAAAATCTGCGCAGTTTGGTCAACATTCCACAACTCTTCATAAGTCCTTTGTTTCCTTCACCACTGAACTTTGAAGAGCTAACTAAGCACATGGCATATGATATCACTGTCTTGAAACATTATGGTACCGCTCTTTTCATGTATGAAAAAACAACAATGGGTTGAAAAATTTGATATCAGTACTTTACCTTTTATGGATCCTTTATGGACCAGTTCTCTGTAAGCTAACACTTGTAGAATGATCTAATGAATAGAGGGTATTTGAGGCAGAAGTTTTTATCAGTACAACTTCTTCTGATGTATAACTAGGGAGAGGGACAATGAATGCTTTACTTTCTGAAGCCTCACCAGGTACTGGCTGGTGGCCACACGTGCTGGCTGAGGGTGGATGTCACCACTATCAAGAGCTCATGGTGTCACTTGGAGAGGTGGCTGGACAATTACATTAGAAACAGTGTCTTTTTAACCAGCTCAGCCATCTAAGGGGTAGAAGAGCAAAGTAGGAGTGACAAAAGGGCCAGTTTGGGTGGAGCAGTGGAAAGATGATGTATGGCTTTCAGACACTTGATCTAGGAATCTTTCTACTGCAAGGAGCATGTGCAGATAGCTTCCTCCTCCTCTTCCTCTCTAGGAAAACTCAGTCTCCATTTTCCCCCATTCATCTGTACTTAGCTGTCAGGACAAAGACTCCAGCTGGGCAGCACATAGCCTGCAGTATGAGTGAGCCTGAGCAAATCCAGCTGTGCTGTCTGTCTCCTTTTCGCCAACAAGGGATGCTGCCAATGCAAGTGGGGCACTGTTACTCTGTCTTCATGGCACACCCACTTACAGTCAGTCTGCCAGGCACGTGTGTCATTATCACACACTTAAAGCACTGAGTGTTTTATATATTCATCCAGATTTCATCTTGTTCCTACAGATTTCCTCATTCCTATGCTCCAAGTTCAACATAGGCAAAATTGTTCAATTTCTCTCCATTCTTCAATTTAATTTCTGCTGCTGGTATTCATCTTGTCAGGCCCAGGTAACAAAATACATTTACTAGCTGCAGTTGAAGGAACTGTAAGCAAGTTTCTTGTTTTGCTTCAGTTCATCAAAGCAGGAGGCTTGATACTACCATAGCAGCAGAACCCTGTAGCAACACAACACTGAAATGACTCCTGCGACAGTTTGTTGATATTGGGCCAAAAGTTTTTCAGCCTAAGAGAATCTCAGAGGAAATCAGGAGGAATACTGAGCAGATAAGGTGGAGAAAAGAGCGGTATCACTTACTGATACCAAAGCCCCTTGCTGAAATTCTAGCTGTTTCACTTTGCACCTAAGGGAACTGTGCTGAGAAACACCTTTACATGGCCACTGCTCTACCCACTGATAAAAAACAACCAACTACAGAGACAAACAAACAAGAACAGAACAACAAAAAAAAAAAAAAAAAAAAAAAAAAAACCATTGGGTTCCCAATTCTTCAAACTCTACTGCAGCTGCTCATTTTCAGTCGCTTTCAAGAGCTCCACCAACCTCAGGTCAAATGTGTGTTCAATGGTTGCAGTGTTGAGTCTGGAGGTGTGTAATGGTACCATCCTGGAATCTGTCACTAGAAGGTCAAAGCCTCCATGAGATATGAGATATTTATGATCAAAGTGATAACATCAACCTTATAGAATTTAATCAATAAGCACAAGCCTCATTATTTTTGAAGCATGAGTACCCATACACTAGAAATAGCTTGAATATTTCTTTTTAATAGGGAAAACATAAGGCATCCAGATCCAAACAAGGAAAATCAAGGCCACAGAAATCAAAGCAGGACTTTACTCTTTTTTTTTTTTTTTTTTTCAAAGTAAAAATCAACTGTAACACACATCTGTAAGGACCACAAGATCACAAAATACGTTTGATTTAGATGCCAGACAGCTTTGAATGTGTGGACATCCCATGGCTTCTTATTCTCAACATCTTTTTAGTGTCTATTTTTTTTTCTTTTCTCAACAACAAAATAAGCCTAAAAAAGGCCCAAAAGCTATAACATCATCCTTGCTAGTGCTGCAGAATAATGACCTAAAATTGAACAGATTAGCTTAAATTGAAACATTTTTGGCATTGTAACAGAGCCATTATGGGATATTTGGTTACCATAGAAACACAGGTAATGAATGAGGCACTGTCGCTAAATCATGAAACCTGAAATAAATGAATACAGACACTGGAAACATAGCCTCAGGTATTACATTAGAGGGCCGATGTGATTGACACACCACTGTCTCTAGGGTACAAACCCGAACTTTAATGATGGTGCAGATCTAAAAGACAAACTGTACCTGGTGGCCATTCAGATACAAAATTAGTCAGAGAAAGAGAAGTTTCAAGAATGTGCTGCTCTCTATTTAGCATTCCTTCATGTTACACAAGCTGTCTTTAACAAGCAAATAGTACTCCCTAAAGAGTAATATTCAACAAAGAACCATGGCAGCTACTACAGCACTGATGCAGAATCTGTAACTTAAAATTCTGTTTTTCTAGCACTTCAATTTTCCGAGTTTTAAAGTTAAATACCATTCTATTCTTACTGGCTTTTTCCCGAGGTAAACAAGGGATTGGCCTTTGTCTTCCCTATTTATCTTCCTATCTAGCTTTGACAGTAGCTAGGAAAATGCCTCCACTCTGCCTGACCGCATTGGCAAACCTCAGCCGCTACTCTCACTGTCTAAAAGGTGAAAAACATGAGCAGCCAGTGGGAATATCTGTGCAGTGAGGCAGGATTATGTATACTTGTGTTTTCTCTTTTACACCCAAGCACAACTTTAGTATCAACATACAGAAGAGAAAATTCAAAGTCTGAATCTTAAACTTATGAACACAGAAAGCTGTTTCTTTCAACTCTCTGATCCCATGTGTGCCATTCTCTGTTTACTTGACCCACATTCTTCCTTCTCTTTTGCTATTTCTCTACCAGTATCTCTCATACACAGCTTCCTTTGTATTGAAAAGAGGTGCGAATTTAAAATTCTCTTCCAAATATTTCCAGTCCACTCATTCTAAACATGTTTGCTAGGAAATAAGTTCTTTATTATCACATATGCTGCCCGCTAGGAAACACTGTGTCCTACTAGCTAAATTTTAGTACAGCAATGTGAAGTATAAATATCAGAAATAGAGAGCGAGAATGAAGAAAAAGGGAGGATGCAGTCTAATAACTTTGTGATTTACATAAGCCTTAGCAAACTGACAACTGCACAACAGTTAAATGAAGACAGTATTATACATGATAGAGAAATAGTGAGATACAAAGGTGAGGTTTTGGAGTACAGAATCATAGAATCGCTCAGGTTGGACCTCAAAGATCATCGAATCCAACCACAACCTAACCATACTATCCTAACTCTAACAACCCTCCGCTAAATCATGTCCTTGAGCACCACATCTAAACGGCTCTTAAACACATCCAGGGATGGTGACTCAACCACCTCCCTGGGGAGCCTATTCCAGTGCTTAACAACCCTTTCTGTAAAGAAGTGTTTCCTGATATCCAACCTAAACTTACCCTGGCGCAACTTG
>PPHD01021500.1:0-13224 GCA_002909625.1 Bambusicola thoracicus | reverse complement strand
ACACAGCCTTCAGCTTATAAACAGTGCTACACTATTTACTCTATTTACTATTTGCAAAGACAACAAAGGGAATAAGGTAGGGGAAAGCTGCTCTTTCTCCCAGTATAATGAATTGTCCAAAAAACAACATTTTTCAGTAGAATGAATATGAAGTAAATAGGCCCAGGGACTCCATTAGCAGGCAAGTAGACATTTCAGATGAAATTTGTGGTGGCAGGTAGAAAGAAATACAGAAAAGGAGCATTTGCATTTTCTAAGTCCTGGAAAATAGAAATATTTTATAGCTATGTCATAACCACTGTAATACCACTTTCACACAATAGTTTATAAACTAGGCTATTATTAAGTGATCTGTGAGTAGGCAGCTGTATTTTTTTACAGTGTCAATATAACTCTTTCCTGAGGAAATGTACACTGCAATTCTAAAATATTCTGTGAGTGAATGAACCACAAAGCATTCTTAGATGGCTGAGGACAAGGCATAGCTTTGCTTCCTCACCCATATTTGGTATTTAGTCTCTTTTTTTAGCACATTAGCCTCATCTCCTCTTCCATGAAGTATGTGGAAGCTGAAATATGCTGACTCCTCTTGTGCTTTAACTATAGCTCAATTAAACTTCTGCTTTCTGTAATATTTCTATGAGCTGGAAATTACAGGAAAAAAAAGGAATGGCATTCTCCCATACCTCTAATGAGGATAAATACAGGGTCAGAAAGAAAAACACCTTTAGCTGAAAAGAAAACTACTTCATTTTTAGTAAATTAATGTTGGATGCTATGGACATGGAATGAAACATATACAGGCTCTAACACACACACAGGAAACAGTTTGCACATACAGTTATCACACTGAACAACAAGAAGCATTTTAAGAAAAGTGCTTGAATTATATTTATTTAAACTGAACCATATTATTCCTATTGAGAAGTTAGACTGGAGATAGGTCTATTAAAAAGAAATAGTGTTTAAACCAGTTGAAAGTGCAGCACTTAATTGCCCATCTCCAGTATATGTAACATCATAAATTATGGCTTACATCTACGTACTGATCAAAATGAGTCTAGTTGATTTATTTTCTGGAAAACCAACACAAATGAGTTTACAACACAAATAAAAGATTAGTTATGTTATTTTGCAGGTGTCAAATGGGGGAGAATTAGCACGATTGAAAAACTGACTTATTCAGCAAAATGCACTGCGATTCTACGCATTGTTTTAAAGTTTTCTCAGATACTATATAAAGCAAGGAAATAGTCCGTAGCAACACAGATCTTCCTTCCACTTGAGGTACTGAAAACCGCTATTGATTTTGGTGGAGGCAGGATCAGATTCTTAGAAATGATATCAAGCGGACTCTGAGTTCTCTTATGCTTAACCAAAGATAGTCATCACCTTTGACAGAGATACAGAAATGGCAAGAGTATCTATTCTTGCACTTAAAATAGTGGCCTTTAACAGCAGAAAAGAAGATATCAAAGAGCCCAGCTTTGCAAGTATATGCAAGAGCAGTATTATGTAGATGACTTTTCTGAACAAAGGTTTGCACAGTCAGGCCAAATTGCTTGTGAGGTTCTCACCATGCTTTCAGAGAGTAAGGAAAAAAAAGAGGGAGAAATAGTTATTAAAAAGTATTTCAGAACTTGTTGCAGTATACTGATTGGTTTTGAACTAAAATACAGTCGCTCAATACTCCTGAATTAGTACTTTTTATTAACAGACAAAAGGCACTCCATTAAACTTCTGTTTTGAATCACATTATGTGTCACTGAGCAATCAGAACATGTTTTCTCTTTCTTTTGACCTTGCCAATTAACATGTAAACTTTTAAAGCATTACACTCAGACCTCTGAAAAGAAATATTATATAGAACACAATTAGTGACATAAAGATGAAGGAGACAAATAAAGGGTATCTAAATATAAAGAATTTTCCTAAAAAGTCTTCCTGAAAATGAGACACTGTTATTAGAGATTAGACAGTTTAAAGTGAAAAGACATCTGACATTTGCATTGATGCTGTAGTAATGTAGCTCTGACTTACAGTAGGTGTAATTAGAGCACTCACTCTATGAAGGAAAAAAGACCTGTCACTCTGCAGCAAAGCCCCAAGGAAGGCAGAGCAGCTAACAATGTCTTATCCTTAAATTACGCTTCTGATTTGAAAAAACATTTTAAAAAAACAAGGTTTGAGGTGGATTTTGTGGTGTTAGTAACTGAACCTTTCTCCACTTCTCTGTTAATATTATTACAGCAAGATATTACATATTTTTTTGAAGCCCAGAGGACAGCTCAAGATTCATCTGCTTGAGTAAACGCACTGATAGGATTATTTTGGAACAGCGTGATGTAAGCAGGCTCTTTCTAATAGTAAGAAACCCCTCAAGATACCCGTAATTAAATTGATTAATTTGGCTTGTGAAGGTGCACTGTGTCATCTGATTTTGGAGATAGACCAATATCCAAGAGATAGAATATCACTGTCTTTTCTTTCTTTCTTTAGGGATAAATGTACTACTGCAAGCTAACATGGGAAATGCCTCAGACAAAAGCTCCTTTTCAGCTGAGCTGATTGAACAGAGTAGTAAATTATAATTTTCTCTGACTCTGCAAAGGAAAAGAATGTCCATGCATTGGAAATAGCTTTGAATGTTCTAAAATACCTGAAATGCAAACAATTTAATCCCCGTTCAACAAGACATTCCCTGAAAACCCCATCATTCATATAAAACTATCTCTTCTGCTACAAGGAGTTTAGACAAAGCAGATAATGTTCTCACTCTTACATGACCAGGCATAGAGTAGATGATACCCACAATGATACCTTCCTCTTCTCTTGCAGCACTATTGATCTTTCTGTCATCTGCCCCCAGAAGTGATCTGGAATTATTTTGTCATGACGTTGCTTGCTGTGAGACACACAATGGACCAAAAAAAAACAAAAAAACAAACAAACAAAAAAAAAAGCCAATGGTGATCTCTGAAATAGTAATTGCTTTACAAAATTCAAAATAGAGATTGATACTCCACGCCAGAGAGTTTTGTGGAGGGTAGCTTACTTCCAGGTAATGGCCTCACATCCACTCATCCACTCTTATAGAAAGCCATGAAACTTTTATCTAGTAGGGATCTCTAAACCTTCTCAACTTAGAAGGAGCAGTACCTTTCCAGGAAAGTGGAAAACAATATTAAAAATTATTGACATTTCAGTTCGTAAGGATCCCTTAAAAATCTACAGCCACAGTGGCAGAGAATGATGTGGGCTTCACTTGCCAGACTCAAGAAAATCCATTACTGAAGTCCATGCCATCAAATGAAGTATAAGGTACATAAGCAAATACAATGCAATATAATAGAAAAATCAGAGCTATTTGGCCAGTAATCAATTTAGAACTGCCAGGAAACAAAGTAAAAAGAAGAGTGTCTGAATAGTTATCCTACTTCTGTTGACTAGGCATTGCATTAAACTTGATCATCATTTGAACTACTTATGAATAATTGATTTAGGAATAATTTCACCAACAAAAATCTCCAAGTTCAATTGGCTATGGTTAGTGGAACATATTTATGTCCATTTATAACAATGCTAATCGACAGCAATCCAGACTTTGGAACCCTTAAAAAATTAATTGAATATCACAAATTCAAATACATTCGATCAACATAATCTAATAGAGTGTCTCCCATAGATTACCTAACAAAGATCAATCATAATCACAAGACCTTCAACTATTTCTATCTTCCTGTGGTTATTAAAATAGATGGGATTTTCCAGTATGTCTAGAAGATTAATGAATTAGATTTCTGGTAGATCAGAATGAGAAACTAAATTAGGAACATACAGTTCTTCAGAAGAACTCCTACCAGTTGCCTGTCTTCACGTGCAATTTTTGTCAACAAAGTTCCATTTGGAATATCATTGTAAACCACAATGGAGGTAGCATGATCCAAAGGTGCAGAATATTTATCATTTTTATAATTTCCTAGATTCTTACAGAAGAATTGTGCCTACATTTGCAGCCATAAATTACAAAAATAGCCAACAACAATCCTGAAAAGTTACATATTATCTTCATGGGTTTTTTTTTGTTTGTTTGTTTGTTTGGAATTGATGAGCAAATGTCACACGACTAGACTTTTAATGTCATACAAGAAATAAACAGGTAGACAGCTAAACAGAAAATGAACATGAGAGCATACTAAATGCAAACTATCTTTCCACTTAATGCCGTTTAACTTTTTTCTGGCTTGAAACCTCATCTCCCATCCCAAAGCTTTCATTTAAATTGCTTTCATTGTAAAAACATTTTTATGTACGTGTGTCTTGCTAGGTTGGACAGTGGCACAATGAAAATAAGAGCTCACATTCAAATCCAGAATAAACATGAGAATGGTCACTAGTACCAGAACACATTCTACACAATCAAGAAACATAGACTGGAGTGGCAATGGAAAGTGGCGATGTAAAGTACTGCATCCTCTTTCACCTTACAGGTTCAGTGACAGCCATAACATTCCTCCCGACAGATCTTCCATACGATAATCATAAAGGCATTGAGCATAAATTTTGTCTGAAAAAATCTGACTTTTCCAAAAAAATTGCTTTCAATCAAAGAATTAAATCCCAAATGAGATCTTAATAGAAAAGTCCATTTTTCTTCTACTTCTTTCTTTCTACCTAGTCTGTCTTCCTAGCCATTTTTTTTTCTGGTTTCATATATAGCTTTATTTGAGAAACTGCAGTTACAAAACATTAGAGAAACTGTGAACAAAATAGTTGCATTTATCACACATTTTTGCTCAGAAATCAGCCTGACACAGCAACAGTGACAAATATTTAGAAAATTACAGTGCTCCAAATATCCTTTCCATCCTTGCATAACATTGAAAATGAAATCCCTCCTGGAACAGTCCAGTGAGTCCAAAAAACTAACTAGACCAGCAGGAGACTGGACCAGCAGTTTATAAACCTAAACAAGGATCCAGAACTCTGCCACTAATGCAAAAATAAAACTCAAAAGTGCTATGAAGTCCATCCTTTATAAGATAGTGTAGATTCTCCTGGTTTATGAAATTAATGCTGTTTAGGACTAATACTAATACTAGTAATAATGTAACACTAACAAGATTTAAGAAAATCATCATGAAAATGAGAACGTTATGTTGCTGGTATTTATTTATTTATTTATCGAGTTTCACTTTTTCCATTGGTGATGACTGAAATGAAGCAGAAGCTAGAACCACAACTTCCAGTGAAGAAGTGGCATGAAGCTATGTATTTATAGGACAGCTACAATTTCTATGTACACAAAGAATGCATACCCCAGCAACTACATTTTCCCTTTCTACTATATACTGCCTCCATTGTCACAGCGTCCCATAAGTGTTAACCTCACACTGTGGGACCATGTCCTGGGAAACCTCTCAGTTGTGCATACAGGGACAGTGCAGCAATGGAATTCCCATTTCCTGAGACCCTCCAGAGAAGAATCCTGTTGTGAGAATGAAAATCATAGCAGCAGAAGCTGTGGCCTAAGCAGAGAAAACAAACTCACTGGAAAGCAACCACCTTCTCAAGTAGGCCTGTAGCTAGCGTGCAAGGGATATAAGCTGGAGTTTTACAGCCCCTCTCAGTGGGTCTTTTCCTTATATATCAGTTTGAAAAAGCAAAAATTGGGCTTATGAAGGCTGTGGATGACATGGTTGTATCTTTTGCTCATTGTTTTCCAGCTGTTCTTCAAAATACGTGGAAGTATATTTATTCTTCATGATCACTCATAGTTTTTAACATTACAACATGATATACAAAATGGTAGGAGTTTCAGATTCTCTTTACAGAGAGGAAAATGTGGAGCTGAATAATTCAAGAAGTTGCAAGACTTTTATTCAGGGAGTAATGTGCACTGGCATGGAACACCAGGAGAAGACTTGGATTATAGGTTTATCTGTCCCTTTTTATGGGTGACCTTGAAAATGCTTAGAGAAAGCTGGAGAGAAAAGCAATTACATTTTTGAAATTACACACCACTGTTCTCATTCATCTTGATAAGCACTTTTAAGGAATCCAAAAAAGGCTGGAATAATGCTGTTACAAGAGTTATAGAGATCTTCGCTCTACAGAGTCAGTTTTAAAGTAAATTTAGATGTACAAAGATGATTCTTTTATTTCCTTTGTGTTGCTAAATTGGCCATTTCTGAAATACTTCAGTCTGATACTGGAGCTTTTGGCAAAAAAAAAGTGTACAGGATTTTTTTTTCTTGTTCTGAAAAGATATACAGCAACTCAGTTCGTGTTGTGCAGTCATCCCTCCTGTGTCACAAGAATCTGTATTCTTCCTTTTCTGTTTGTTCATAAGTGTGACTGAAGCGTTGATAGGAAGCCACATTTATAAAAACAGGATGTTATGCAAACAATAGACGCAAGGTCTTAGTTATTCTTATTCCTGCTGGTTAAGCTCCCCCGTGTTCATTTAGGCATGATCTGTCTTCGTGTCTCTTTTACTCTCATTATTATCTCTTCTTACCAATTAGGTAAGGTACTGAACGGCCTGTTATTCCAGCCTGGGAGGGCCAGGGGTCAGAAGGAGTCATGCTTAAAGCTAAGTAGCTATGAAATGCTAAAGGCTGTAAATTCATCAGGGCAGTTGGCTTGGCCCACAGCAGGGCAATGGGTGTAAGCGCTTTTCTGCTTGAATTACGCATCGAACAGCGCTAGCTTTGAAATGCCAGAATCCATGCTGAGCTCAGCGAAGTCTCCACAAGTGCATAGCGCCAGCCTCCACTCTAATAGCAGGAGCAATAGGGGTTTTATTTGGAAGCTCTTGGCAGTAAGATAGAAAAAGAAACTTCAAAAATCATTCTGCTTCTTTACTGAGGACCCCCTTAGGAGTAATACTGGGAAGAATTGTGTCGACCTGCCACTGTTAATAGTCACTCAGCAACCCAGTGTAACCACTGCTCCAGAATCAATGTGCTGTAGCTATTCAGTAGTACCACATCTGATGCTTGAAAGGATGGAAAACACAATATGTGACAGCTGCTTATGAGTGATAGTGATAGTGAACAAAAAGCCTAATGGGTACTGGAGTCTTCCCTCCCAGTGTACAGAAAAGATGAGGAAGGGAATGATGACTTTTCCGGCTGCACTCTTCAACAGGCACCATCCTGTGTGCCAGATTGGCATCTCCAGCAGCTCAGCAGCAATTATTCACATGCCATCTCTGAAGCTATGTTTGCTGCTCACATAATCCGCACCATATCACATACCAGACTGCTGACTGACTGAGAGGTTCTCATTTCTCAAACATGAGAATAAGAGACTAACAGACAAATCAGAAAAGGGCCAAGTCTGTTTGTCTGGATTTGTGCAGGGAAATCAATGTGCACAAGGTTAAAAACTAAGCAGGGTTATGTTAGCTTTACCAAGAAGGGTTTTCTGATACACACACACACACACATACAGAAAAAAAGAAAAAGAAAAAAAAGGCCAAGTTTTGTGGTTTGGTATTTTTACCACTGGCTTTGTTGGGAACTTAGTTGTACATGTATTGGCCTTCTTGAAACTTAACATTTGCAAACATCTAAATCTAAATAATTCTTGGAATTATGGATTTCTTCCTAGAATCCTATGGTCTCTCAATCTGATGTGCAACAAAACATCTTCCACAGTAGCTTTGATTAATGTAGATGGCTTAGCATAACAAACTTTTAACTTCACATCTGAATAGATACTTTTTATATCTTACCTCAGTGTCTCAAAGAAAAATATTTATTTTTTTCCTGAGAGGGAATGACATTTAGTAGCACGACTGAAACTTTTGAAAATGTGTCCTAAAAAAATTGCTTAAAGTGTTCATTGTGACAAGCTCCTACAGGAGAAATCTTCAAACAATAACAAATTCCTAGCATACAGAATGGCATAACACCGAACCAAAAATTAAAAAACTAATAAAAAAAAAGCTGAAAAGAAGAAATTTCATTGGGAGATGATCTATTTATTATAGACACTGTAAAAGCAGAGGTGACAATAAAGTTGGGGAAAAAAGATGAGTCTGTCTGTACTAGAAAATTCTACCCCAAGTTGTTAGTAGCTCCTCTTAACCTTTTAAAAGTCCTAAATATTCTTTTGCATATTTTAATTAGAAAGATTGCATCAATATTCTCACATGTGATAATAATTATGACTGACTTTTACTAGTTACTTTTCAGTCATCTTAATGCATGTATTCTGGCATTATGCTCAAGTTTTTATAGAATAATATACTTTGGTTTAAAATACATAAGCATCCTTTAAAGTATTTATATACTACAAGGCTTGTGTTCAAGTCCACTTTTTATTTATTTATTTATTTATGATTTTACCCTCATTCTATGGAACTCAAAGGTTAAGATTTTAATCCACTGCAAAGGTTTTGTTTGTTGGAGCAGGGTTAAGACAGCACTGAACTTATTTCACCTGACTAAAACACAGTGAATCTTGTCCAGAAAAATAAACTCTTCTGTTTATCCTTATCTACACACAGACCTATGAGCAACACCTATAACCAGCTGGTGATCCTGCCTATATTATCTTGTTCTCAAACATGCTCTATGCTGAAAGAGCTGAAAGGAACATACAAGATTAGAAAAACTCTCAGAAGCTGTAAATAGGTTTTAACTCATCTATGGGAGAAAAAAATCCCCTGTGCCAAGTGAAGAGCTTTATAGTCTCTCTTGTCACCCCTCACACTCTCACATTACCCAGAATTACCCCACTTTATCAAAGAGATATGATGAAAAGTTCCTTAGAAAAATTGAGCCAGAAGGATAACACCCTACTTTAATTTCCCTAAGGACAAATAAATCAGTATACAGGGAGCTACTTTTAAATTATGTCTTTCCAAAGGTACACAACACTGGTTAGAAATATATATATATATATATATACATTAGATCTAAGCAAGTAAAACAGAGTCCCAGATGATTTGTAAAACAGTAAACCACTGCTTAAACTGTTTCAACTTTTGCTTTTCAGCCTAGGAGGTCCCAGGCATGTTCAAAATTTTATCAGCTCTCTTTTTGTCATTGATATTGGATTTTGGTTGGCAGCATCTATTGGAGAATTAGTGTGCTGTTTGTTTAAGGACAGCATCTAGTAGTAGCCTGCAGAGGAACAGCTGTTTAACAATGTAAGGGAACATTACACAGCAATTTAGGACAGTTATTCTGCTTTCTTTGCATACTCTTCCAATGACCCAAAATGGACTTAAGCCAGAATATTACATTTGTTGAAATTTGCAGCTTCTTTAGACTGTACACATCCAGTAGTTCTCCTAATAATGTTTCTGTGCCAGTATTTGAAGAGACTTTGTGTCATGGGACAAGCAACTTCATGCTAACTTCTCAGCCTCTATAGGCTGTTTATAAACTGGAATGAACATAAAGCCCTTGGAATTTACTACAACAGCATACAAATATTCTTCATGCATTATGAACATTAGCATCATCTCTGTTGCTGTCTTTGAGCTAGAAGACTGTAGCATTGTCACTCAACAGTTCTTAATACCATCATTTTAAAACCTGGATTTCTTACAAATTGAGAGGGCAAATGCAGTTTTCTACTTTGTTAATGAGTATGTAATAAAATAATTCTTGAAGAATTTTCATCTCTGTAAACTAGCTGGCACCACGGAGTACAGAATGACGGAGGAAAGGACAGAACTGAGAAGCTGAGGTTCCCTTAGAGCTATAATATGTGGAAAGCAGACAGAAATTCCTAAGTGTTGCTGCCTTCCCACTTCTGGTAGAGAAACCTACTAACCTGTGCTGATGTTAAGGATAAATAGGTGGCTCCAGGGAAGCTCGTGCTTCAGTGCTGGAAGCACCATGGTCTGAGACTCTAAATTTCCTGTAAGAACTCACTGTCACACACAGAGAAAGAGATGCATTATCTAAGACTAAGACACAGAAAAGCCCTCTCATCAAATCTGAAGTGATCCTGTACTTTGCTGTCTTGAGACTGTGCATTTACCCACTTCAACAGCTGCTGACAGGGGGGATTGTAAGACGATGCCCTTTCTCCTCAAGGGTAAATAGCACTTGCAAACAAGGAAAAATGCCTGTCTGCAGCTCATCCAAAATTATCCAGCTTGTTTGTCATTCTGAGGGAAAGGGGTGGGGTGGAGAGGTTGTCAGAAAACTTTGCTCAAAAGTAAAATATTCGGGGACTTACGTGTGTTTCAACAAACTTCATTATCCATATGTAAAACTCTGATTTTCTATCTGCTGCTCTCTAGGCTCCTCAAGCTCTCGGGCCCCAAATGTGCCCCGACTGCAGATTCATGGCAGGCTCAGGGCCTGCGAAGCCAAAGAACAGTCATGAAAACAGGGCCTCAGTTTGTCTAAAATGTTAGAAATTATTTCTTCTTTTAGAAAGCAAATACGATCACAGAAGATCTTAGGTTAATTCTATCACTTCTGAAAACCTGAGATTGTTTCAGATTTGTAATTTATCCAGGAAAAACAAACAAACAAACAGACAGACAAACAAAAACAGCTTCCATTCTTGACTAGTTGGAGCCCCCCATCCTGACATTACACTGGGTACCAAACAGTAAATCGTAACTCCTGATACAGGCAGAAAAAGATAAGTTGCATTCATAGAAAGAGGCCTCAGATACAATCACAGGTAAGAATGCCCACTTCCCTATGAAGGTTTATACTTCTATGAACAAAGACTTTTATTCTATAATACTAAAAAAAAAAAAAAAAAAAAAAAAAGTTGAACAGAAAAACAGATGTAGCTGCTTTTCCAACCCAATATGATCACATATCTATGTTTATCATTCCCATTGTTTTAGTTTAGTTAGGTTGTTTGAGACTAGTAAGGTCCTTTAATCATATTTTGAATGGCACTACTCACATTTATGATGAAAACAGTCAGCTTTACTTCAAAGCTGTAACACAGGATAGGAAGTCTGGCATAATCTAACATTAAAATCCAGTGGTACTATTTCCACTTCATGATATTACAGATCAGAGTCCTGTGCATATCTCATTTTTCCTTTAGCAACTGGCAAAGCACTGAAAGTTGTTGCACTATTATGTCTGCTTGAAACTCAAAATGTTCACCTGCCAAAGACTTTGCAGAACTGACAGCAGAAATATGTTTAATAACAGTAGTATAAATGAGTATGTTAGCAGCAGTCTTGTCTTTTACTTTGTGTTATGGAATGCCATGGCAAACAGGCAAAAAGTGCCATCGACCTGAATTTTTGGGTGCTAAGAAAATAGCTCTTATTTTCACCTTTATTGGTCAAATCTATGGGCATTTAAGTAACCTCAGAATTAGATGCATACTCAGTGTCTAATAACTGTTACACTGTGACAAGTTATATGCTTTCCCAGTTAGAGTATTTCCTATTTAATTTCTCAAAGTTAAATCGTCTTCCTGAAAGGTATCTCCGTGAAACAGTCCTAATATTTCTTCTCTCAGTCTTCTGCTATACGCCACTATGTGCACACATACTCATACACACAGGTGTACACACAAAAACACGTGTTTCATTCCAATAGTGCATTTCTCCCATAATAGTTAGCAGAAATCCGGTCTGACTCCTCTATTTCTGTTTAGTTATACAGTGTAGTGGTTTGATTGAAACAAAATTACAATTTCTCTGAGAAAACAGTGAGATAAGATCATGATTTAATAGAATCTGCATCACTAATGCCTTTAATTCTAGAAATGCCCATGAGGAAGACAACTTATTCCATACCCAAGGTGCATGAAATATTAAAGCTAAACTAAAACTTAACCACAGTATTCAGATAACATGAGTACAAGCCTGGACAAAGAAAGTATGAGCCTTCTATGATGGCTCACTGAATTTTACCTGGAGTGCCAACTGTAGGAAGAAAAGGATAACCTAACGTGTACACTCAATCAGCCTGCAGTCTCTCCTTCAAACCTTTGAAATTCCATGCTAACACCTAAAAAGTACTTTTAATTTGTGGTGTTCTCTTCCCAAAGAGGTGAATTGGGAATGTGTAGTTAACAATACAAGTGCCAAATCCCACCCTTTCCCTAGAGTTCATTTTATAAAATGTCTAAGAATAAAATGTTCACATTCCTAAATACAACTATATTGTACTTGTACACGACTACAATAAAGGCAATGCTGCAAATTAAACATAAGTGAGACCGAGCAGAGAAGTTACATGTGACGTGCCAAGAAACAAGGAGAGAAAGGCAAAGAACAATCACATGGTCTTCAAAACAGAGAAGAAAACTGAATCAAGAAAAAGAATGTGATGCTGCTAGTACTCTCTGATCATTTGTTCAGGAAATATTATAGGTCCAAGAAAGTCATCTGGAAACATCATATATTTCATTTGTCACAGGAATACAATATGCATAATAACATGCAACAACAGCACAATTATTTTCTTTAATTTTACTTTTTTTTTTTTTTTTCTAACACAAAAGACTACATTTTGCTTATTGCCAAATTCAACCACAAAATCAACTAAGAAACACAATCCAACGATTTCTGTATTATCATTTTTTTTCCATTCACTGTCTATAAATCTTCACAGTGGATGTGGTTTTACAAAACTGAGATAAACTTCCCATATAATATATTGAGTTTGAAAGACAGGTAAGACACAGAAGAAATTCTTCCTGCAGGGGAGAAATATAGAAATTACTGCGCATAGAGCAGTAAGCATACTGGACTTTAAAATCTTATTGACAAAGGTGAGCCGGGCATGTTCTTGATATTCTCTTCTCAGATTCAAAAGAATCTAGCTAAGGCATTCATGGAAAATGGGAATTACACTAGTGACACGACACTTCAGATTTGAACCTGTACACTCTAATAAGACACTGTGTTAGAAAGTTTCTAACTTTCTACAAGCATAGAGATATGCTTTCTCTAATAGCTACAGGGAAAAAAAAATGTGAAGTCTAGTTGTTTCACATTTGCACCTAAATTTTAATTTTATTTCCTATGAAAACAAAGAACTGAGATTTTCAGCTTTCACCATTTCTCCTCTTATTTTTAAATCCCGTGTCTAATCTGAATTAAACTTGAGAAGGTGACAGGAGTCCCAAATATAGTCACTTTCCTGCATGCAGTAGAACTCAGAACTCATAGAACTTAGCCATTCAACATTCTTTTTGATAGTGGCAGTTCACACAGGTCAGTTAATCCCTGCAATTATAGCAACAGACAGACACACATATCATGGC
>PPHD01021499.1:0-13225 GCA_002909625.1 Bambusicola thoracicus | reverse complement strand
GTTTTCCAGCCCCGGGACCTGGGGATTGCTCTCCCAGCATTATCAGGAACTTACGGGAGAAGTGGCTTAAGACCAGAAGAAAATATACTGCTGAAATAAAGAGAGGATAGAACAAAGAGACGCTGGCAAACTGCTGTGCAAAACACAGAGATAATTACCAAAAAATCTTGGCTCGAATCATTATTTTTCATGAGCACATGAAACGTATGCTAATAAGCAACTCATCTGCCTGTGTATTACTTCAAAGATGGTTGGTGTAAAACATCTCCAACCCAGAGCATGAGAAATTTGGTATTCTATTCTCTATCATTAATTTTTTGACTGAGTATTTACCCTCTGAACGAAAGTACTGAAGCTAATGGACGAGACCCTGCATTCAATTAGGCCAGTTCAGCCCACTTACTTCTCATGAAGCCAAGCTGGTGCAAAAAAACTAAGATTTTGACTTCATTTTTAACCAGACCATTCATGAACAAGGCACTTTTGTACTGATAGCACCTTACTTAGAACATCAATATGGTTACCACTGTAAATAGGACTTCACTTTCCTGAGATCCACTGGAGTGAATGGACCCAAGGCGGCCAAGCCAAATGCTGTAGCATACAGCACAATGGAATCTCAGCATACACATGTTCTAATAACAGAACTGGTTAATTAATTTGAATCAACCCATTAACTTTTCTCTCAGTGAGGAGCAGAATCTGAGGACTGTTGGAATGGACAACGCTGCTATGTTCCAGGCAAGCTGATACCTGACAGCCATTGAGAAGAGATCTGCACTGAGTGGGAAGGGGGGGAGAATTGCACCATCATAACCCTGGGGTTCACAGAGCACCAACACAAAACTGAGGTGACAGAAGGCACCTGAGCAGACATGAGTTAAACACTGCAAGGCAGAAATAAACAGGGGAGAAGCGATGGGGCATAACAAAAGAAAAGCCAACTATATTCCTTATCAACAGTGACCCTGCTTGGAATTCCGTAGGACTAACTGCTCATCTCAGGCAGCCACCTATGAGGTCCATAAAGCGATAGTGAATGCATTAAGTTTGCAATAGGTACCCTCAAACCTAAAGTGAATGCAAGAAAACACAAACAGTTTGCATTCTAATATTTTTAACTGAGAGAGAACAAGTCATTAATCCCTGTCCAGGCTTATACTCTACTAAACTCATACAGATGTCCTACCAAGTAGAGTTTTTGAAGGCCAAGATGCTAAAAGAAACTGGCACAGGCTGCTTCTCAGCTGCCATTCCCTACTCACAATGTAGCAGCCATACAGACTTTACCAAGATCTTGCATTCCTAAATACTGATTTTTCAGATTGCCTTGAATTTTTCTAATAATGTGAAATAACACTGAAATATGTATTTCTTTTGTTCCCACTCAATATCTTTCCATTTTCCTCTCTTTCCATATGTATCATAAAGCGCAACGTGACCTTACACTTGCACTCTAAGGGCACGTGTGTTAACACAGGTGCACAGAGGGACACATTTAATAAACTACTTCCCTATGTGCTGTTCAGTTCCTAAGGCCTCACAAGATTCAGAACTGGAGCACTGCAGTGAATGCTTAAAAAAACACCAAGGGACATCTATAGAGGCACTGCACAGGTGTCTCAGCATTCACTACGTAAACACATTTTACACAACCAAAGCTTGTTAATAACAAGTCAGATAACACACGCAGACTCTGCTGGACTCCTGCCTGAAAATTCTAATCCTCTTCGTTCCGTCATTGTGCAATCAGCACTGCCAAGCCTGATCTCTTGGCTTTATCAAGGAGAGCACAAAACGGCTTCAAGGCCTGGCACGCACACACCTCGATCCATGTGACTTCACAAGCACCAGGTAACTTCCCTAGATCAGAGTACAAGCAGTTAGGCCACAGCCAACACATTACACAGCTGGCACTCAGCCTTCCTCCTGCAAGCAAATGTCTAAGACAGAAGAGGAGCACAGCACTGCTGAGATTTAACATGTCTCAACGACAGAATCGGGGCTAACCCATGCAGTGGCGTTACTTCAGACACAGACTTCCACGTTTCAGTCTGCGTGCATTCCCTGGGGAGGATCTGCTTAAGAAGTAGTTTTATTAAGAAGACAATTCCAGAATTTCAAGGTTGAACAAACAAATGTGGATCAAAGTACATTTCAAAGGAAAAGTGGTTTCAAGGCTTTGTTGCCTTCTTAGAATCACAGAATAGCCTGGGTTTAAAAGGACCTCAAAGATCACCCTGTTTCAACCGCCCCCTTTGCCATGGGCAGACCAGGCTGCCCAGAGCCACATCCAGACAGACCTAGGAGAAATGTAGGATGGAGAGAGTCCCAGAGTCAGGAAGACAGCTTCTACTGCAAGAAAGGCAGACAACAAGGCATGGTTTTTGTAGAAGTCTGGGAGAAATCAAGGAATTTTTAAAAGGTAATGGTTGAGGGTGGGGCCTCTGCTGGTTTGTTTATTAGGAAGTGAAAATTACTTGCTTTCCATTTGCAATGACTTATTGATCCAATCCAAGTATTTCAAAACGAGAAACAGGAACAATGCCATTATTGCAATCAAGAACATAGAATGGAACAACAGCCCATAGAAAGACCAGCTTGGGAGCAAAGGAATTAAAAGTCACCCATGGTTAGCTGTGAGGTGATCAAAGGGAAGGCTTCACACACTGAACTGACAGCAGTGAGGGCAGAAAAGGAGAAAAAGTAAGGGAGCCCGGAGCAGAGGAAGAGGTGAGGACAGAAAGTCTTACACAGGAAGAAAAGTAGGAAGGGAGTTCAGTGTGAGTGAGGACACACGTGGAGGAGACAAACTGTAAAGAGGCTGTGAGAAAGTGGTGAACCAGAACTACCACCAAAACCTGGTACCACCTGCCAGCAAACAGAATAAGCTTCCAGGGAAACATGGTAAAGCTCTTCCTTGGACACAACTGAAATAAGAGCTCCTTGGGTATGTCTGCAGGGTAGACATCCTGATAAGGACTCCTAAACTAAGTACTGGGCCCTCCAAACTCCAGCTGACTGCATCAGAGGACTGAGGTGCACAAGGACTGTAGAAGCAAGCAAGCAGATTTGATACAGGGATTGCAGTTACAGTGGAAACCAAGTGTTTCTGTTATGCAAACACTTGGAACACACAAAAAGGTGACTCATGAGACAGTGGAGGAGGAAACTGAGAAAGAAGTGCGGAAGTGGAATGGAGTTGAAGGTATACAATGGTACGTTCAGCACATTTATCTGCCTCTTGAACTTGTCAAGTGACACTTAGGCAATTGCCAACTGACCTACAATGCAACACTATCAATCAGCTATCTTCCTTAACCACCTCTCATATATTGATATAGATAATGATTTTGCACAACAAATACCAAACCTGTGATTAACAGTACTCAGAGTGCAATGCAGAAGAACCTCTCTACACCCTTAAAAAAGTACATTGTTAAATGCAGCTCTGCAGCAGCTTATACCACAAACTGCTTCTTCTCACAGCTGCAGTGCACTGAAATCATAATTCTTCCCCAAACTCTGGGAGAGCTCAAAAGCAGTGTCACATTCTGAAGGCCGGGTAATCTCCAATGAGGTCACCCCAACCTTTAGTCACAACATCTGAATCCTGCAAGGCTTATCCTCTGCCTTTCTGCCTCACTTAATTCACCACTGTTAACCCTTCATTCAAATCTTGTTTGTTTACAAAACAGGTAACACACACTGTACAGCACTCAGTTTAACTAAGGTCACCACGAGCCGAGTAACAGAAGGGCCAAACGTAGCTTTTATGCCACGTCCTCAGCTCTGCGCCTTTCACAGACAGGCGGGGTGCTCACAGAGCAACAGTCCATGGACACAAGAAGAACCATATTACTTTTGCCAGCAGCAGGCTTGAATAGAATACAAAGCAGCAATACAGTTAGGAAAAATGAACACCAGTGGACCATTGGATCTACACTGGTAGAACTATTCGCATGAGCAACAAAGACAGAAAACGCCCCGGAGAGTCACATCAGTGCCAACTTGCACGTCACCTTATCATCTGAAATGCTTTCTGTCTTAGTGTCCAATTAACATAACCAGAGCTGTACTTACGGACAGGGTGAGCCTGATCTCCTTATGGTTACAGTTTTTCGAAAGCTTTTTCTTTAACGCTTTGACTGCATCCTTAGGCCTGTGATAAGACAGCAAATAGAAGAGGTTACCAGAGAAACCAAATTGCTTTTCCAGTTCATAACTACAACCAAAGTCCCAAAACACCGTCCTGAGATGGGGGCCATCCCTGTATTTACACCCACTGAAAACAGTCATTTCCCCACAGGTTTTGGCAAAATTTCTTCAGCAATGAGCGAATGAGGAGCATTACTCCTGAGATCGGTGCAGAGAAATAAGGCTACTCTTTGCAGGGCCTCCTTCAAAACTGTAATATCTCAGAGGTGTACACTGGGTTTACTCAGCCAAAATGGACAACAGCCGTTGCTAAGAAAGGGAATAGGAACTGCCGGATGTACCAAGACTTGACTGGCACCTATTTTTCAAATATGATGTGATCAAAAAATGTTTTCCTGGGAGTGCTGCAAGAAGTAGGGGTGTCTTGGCTAATCCCCACTCTTTTAATTGCTGGATGCTTTTAACTAATCTGAGTAATTACCATGTACAGACAGACAACCCATTCCACCCAAGACAGTGGCACTTCCACTACAGTCTTTCTCATTTCTATATATACACCCCATATCTGTTAAGTATCTATGTGGGAGGAAAAGGGTGGAAGACGGTATCAAAGCTTATCACATGTGGGAAACAATTCTGACTGATTAATATGGGCTATGTATAGTGTACCCAGAAATTACAGCTATTAGGGCCAGCTCAGTGCTCGTCATCAACAAAAACAAGACGGCTTCAAGTCTCTTTAGGATCTCTGTGGAATCTAAGATGGAACCATATGCATAGACTGAACGTGCCGATTAAAGAAATATAAGATATTACCAGGTTGATTAACTTAAAGGGGTATTACCATTACCACATTTCTTTTTCTCAGTTTGAAAGGTCTGCTGTACCTCATGGGGAAAAAAAGCAGCAACTTCTGTAGTTTTGCTTCAATCCTATGGCCGTGCTCAGTTACATCAGCAGAACACAGAGCCAGTGATGGATGGGGTTGGAGAGGAAAACCTCCCCCTGTAAAAAGCAGTGCTGCTACCCCACTGCTGCTTCTGTCCGAAGCATGTGGAAATGCCCTGCTCAGGAATTGGGTATTACATTAAAATAACAATTTGCCTAATTAGATACAGCAGTTTTGCTGTTCCTAATATCCTGTTACAGACTGGGACTAGCAGCAGCTGCCCAGGAGGAAGCTTTAAGGAGCTGCTCTGTACACATAAGCTGTGCACAAGAGGAAGTAGTTCATTAAAAAAGCTCTGTTGCATAGAAACTTCACATAAAACTACCACAGAGGGTCAGACTGTGCTGCAGCTCATGGCAGGGACGGGGAAGGAGTTACTGCTGAACCCCCGAGCTCTCAGAGTCACAGCTGAGAGATGACATCGGGACAAATGGAAGGAGGGAAAACTTGTTATAAAAGAAGATACTGAGGTGCGCCTTGTTTTCCTGGAGAAAGCTCTCCAACAGCGTTAAAACGTGCCACCACCTGCGAGTGCAGGCAATGTGAGTGCTGGCAATGTGTGTGCCGGCAGTGCAAATGCCGGTGGGTCCCACACGGAGCTCACTTTCCCCGGCCCGTGTGCACGCCGCTAACACTGCAGCTGGGGCCGGGCGGCCTCGGGTTCCATCAGCAGATGTGCTTTAACACCTGAACGGTCAGAGGGCCCCGGGCTGCTCCCAGCCGGGGCTCTGCAGGGCACGGGGCCGTTCTGCCTGACGAGCAGCACGGATGTATGAAATGCGCACGGAACCCGCGCTGCCTCCTCTCGCCAACAGCTCTGAGCCCCGGCAGACGGGCAGAACTCCTCCCGAGGAGCAGGGCTGTCCTTCGGCTGTCGGTACACTCACACACAGACACACACACGGGTGAGGTGAGATGGGTGGCAGCCCCGAGACCCCGCCGCGCCCGCAGCCCCGGCCCCGCTCACCCCTCCTCCGTGGCGTTGATCACGTCGCAGATGTGCATGAATTGCCCCCACTCCTCCGTCTGCAGCGATCCGAACGTCGCCCGCTCTGTAAGGCCAGGGGCACCGCGGTCACCGGCGGCACTCGACCGGTCCGCGCTCCCCGCTCCCCCGGCCCCCTACTCACCCACCAGGCTCCCCACGGCGGTGCCGAACGGGTCCTTGGGCGCCTTCCCGAAGGCCATGGCCGCCGCCTCTGCGAGGCAGCCCCTTCCGAGCGGCCCCGTCCCGCCGGGCGCTCCTTCCCTTCCCGGGCCGGGGCGGAGCCGCCCGCAGGTACAGCAGCGGGGCGGCCGCGATCACGTGCGGGCGGGCCGGGCAGCACCGCCCCGCGGGGCAGAGCCTCAGCGCCGCTCCGGCCCGGGGAGCTGCCCGGCTGGCTGCGGAGCGGGACGCGCCCGTCGCCGCAGGCGTCCTCGTCCACCTTTTACACGGCACGGGGCAGCGCAGAGCACGGGAAGCCCGGCACGGCAGGAGGAGCCGCGGCTCGGAGTCGCCTGCTGCCGGCCGGCGCTCGGAGGAGAACTTCCATGGAAGAAACGCCATGAGCTGCCCAGGAGCGCTCACACGGATCGGTTCTGCAGAAGAAAGAAGTTTGGGGTGAATGTTGTACGGCTCGCTGTTAGGTTGTTAGGAGCGCAGGTTGGAGCCCGCACAAAACCGGGATTTTGAAAACGGAGCAGAATAGAACACACGCTCTCAAATTGGTGTCTGAAGCAATTCCCGGACCGCATTGATAGCCGCGTTCATTTATGCTAAAGGAGCGCTGCAAACAGTGAGGCCGAGGAGCTGCAGCCTGCACGCTGCACACCACTGCTGGAGCACCAGGGCTGACACTCCTGCAGTGTTTGCACGTTCACACACACAGAGATCCCCTCTTTCACAGGTGGAAAAGGAGCTGACGCAGACCCCATTCCCGCAGTCCCCCCACACGCTGCAGGAGCTGTCCGTGCATCCCACACCGGGGCTTTCTTGCTGCGGTTACTATCAGTGTGTCCCGTTGTGCCGCTCCATCACAAGTTTGACTTTATCTCAGCCCCAGACAACGCTGGGGAACAAAACGTGGCATGAATGGAAATTAAAAACTCAACTGCAGTTTTTTGTTGACTGTGAGTTGTAATTATTGCAGTGTCAAACAAACACGGAATCACATTAACCTTCACTTGCGTACAGCTTAATCAGTCACAGTCAAAACATGATATAACCAAATAAGTCATTTGCGTGGCATTAGAATACCATGAACGAGCAAAGCCCTCTGCGCTGATGAGAGCCTTTCCCAGCACGAACGCACTCATACGCGCACACACCGGCCCCACCTGCAGGGCAGGCACAGCACAGCACAGCACGAAGGAGGGGAGCATCACACAGCCCTGCAGAGCGAGGCCCCGAGCAGCTCGCCTCTGAGCTCTCGCGTTTACAGCTGTTCACAAACCAAACCCTCACACTTCCCGTAATAAATGAGCTCAATCGCACAATCTGGTGCGGTTTCAGCTTAAGACTTCTTCCAACGAGCTCCTCGATTCTCTGTGCTTCTGCTCTCCTCGTTTGGGGTTCTAACAGCACCCAAAATAGGAGTCCGCTCGTCCTCAGTTGCAGAATACTGAAAGACAACGTCTGAACTCATTCAACTCTTTACTGCCTGCACTCCAATAAGGGCTTATTGAAATGAGCCCTTGTTAAACCTGCAACGTGAGTCAGCTCTCTTTTCAGAGAGCATATTTTATTGAGCTGCTCAGGGGAAAAAATTAATGAAGCCTTTTTTTTTTTTTTTTTTTTTTTTTTTTCCACTGGAATTTACTGCTTAAAGTTACTCACTGAGATCAGCTGCTGGCACCGACCGAAGAGCACCCGGGGGTTCGGGCACAGCCCTGCAGGGGGAGCGCATGGCCCTGTGCTCAGTGTGCGCTGCCCAGTGATGATCACAGAGCCCTGAGAGCCCCGCAGCACTCCGGGCACTCTTACTGCTGTTGCGGCTGTAGTATTACACTTAATGACTGTTATTAAGAGGCATAGTATGTAGAAGAGTGTTATAAAAAGGAGAACAAGTCCAAAACAAAACCGGGAGAGAATCCCAAGCACACACAAGCATATTCAGTCTCACCCAGAAAGAGCTGAGAAATAACTTCCAGCTTCTTCGAAGACCCCGTAAGTTCAGGTTCTGCTTTGCCTTAATAGATGCATCAAACACCTCCAATTTGGAATCAAGAACCAAAGTGGGACTTCACTGCTACATTTTATGCCATTTAAAAAAATTCTCTACAAATCCCAAGAAGGCCCTTTGGGTTTCAGAGGCCTCATTTTGTCAGAGCAGAGAGAGCGGAGATCTACAGACACTGGGAGACACCCGTCCCGCTCACTGCAAACTCACTGGCAGTAACACAAATCATTGCTCTCTGCCCCTCGATGCAGCATGTCTTACACCAGCATAAGCAGAACTGTCACAGATACTGTGGATGCTGTGACAAAACCCAAACCCCTCATTGCCAGAGCTGCCCAGAGATTTTTTTTCCCCTCTAGTTTTGCTGGGTTTACAGTTTGTATATCATTAAGTTGTAAAGTCAGACTTTTACCTTACTTAATCTTCAGCCTTATTTTCCAGGATTTGTATACACATACAACAGAGTAAGTATTCACCTGAACAGCCCTCCTACTCATAAACCAATCCATGATATTGACTTGTACCTGCTGTGATGGGTTGTCTCTCTATGCACCGCAGTGATGACTTTTGGTAGTTTAAGAACAGAGAGATTTTAAAGAGATCATTATTTCTGCAGAGACTTGCTGAGGAGTTGCTCAGTACCCGTCTGCCTCCCAGGAGCTCTGCTTCCTCCCCAGCCTTCCCCAGGAGCTGTTTGAGGCTGATTCCTCCTTGTTATCCCGTACAACAGAGCTGCAATCAGCGGGATTCTCACTGCAGCTCATTAGACCAGATGCTGGTTCTGGCCTGTGCTGGGAGCTGAACTTGAACAAACAGCCAGAGGGCCGCATCAAATCCCTTCTGCATAATCTCCATTAGCTCATTGCCTTCAGATAACAGCAAACCTAATCAAGGGCCATTTGTGCAAATTAAATTAATGCTTGTCTTATTTGGGGCTGAGCCTCACTAAGAATGCAGAGCTGTCCCCAAATATCCGTTGAAGTAATTACTACTTTATTGTTAAAAAAAAAAAAAAAACCAACAAAAAAAAACAACCAACCTTGGCTGTGCTAGCAGCACATTTAATTTGCCTGTGTAGGAACAGAGAAAGAATATTGCAGCAAACGAGGAAGGTGTGTGCAGCCTGCAGAGGGCAAGCTTGGCCAGCCAATCTCCTCATGCACACAGTAAAGGTGCTTCACTGACAAGGCACTTCTGGATGAGCATTCTCACACACCGTGGGCTTCACATGCAGCTTTTTAGCAGTATGATGCTGTCTTGTCGTTAGGAAAAAGGCTATCTTTGCACATGTGATGCAGAGCTCTCTGAATCACAGAATCGCTCAGGCTGGAAAAGACCTTAAAGATCATCACGTCCAACCACAACGTAACCATACCACCCTAACTAACAGCCCTCCATTAAATCACGTCCCTGAGCACCACATCCAAATGGCTTTTAAGCACATCCAGGGATGATTGTGGGATTTTTGGGGGACTGAGGATTGCACCACTCCGGTTTTTCCCACCGGCTCTGTGCTGCTTCACGGACCAAACCGCCATGGCAAAGCTGGGCAAATCTGCATGGCCCCATTCCTGCCCCCAAAGCACTGCGAGTTCCAAGCAAAAAAAACCCCACTTCAGTAACACGCTCTAAGAATCACACATTCTTTTAAAATGAAACTGTACCTTATTTAGTGTAAGGCTGAATGCAAATTCTTTCAGAACTGTGTAATTCCTTTTGTTAGGTATTATGCATTACTTCCCTTGGGGACTCCACCATAACGATAGGGTACTGAAACAAAACCTCCTTCCCTCTCCATGTAGGAAACATTTCCCCTTTCTCCCCGGGTCAAAGCTGGAGGCAAACACCCTGCGGTGCTGCTGGGAGCTCCCCAGGACCTCTGCCCAAGGTCACCTTCTCACCCAGTTCCCCAGCTTCTCTCCCAAAGTGTATTTCCTTGCGATGGATTCTAGATATATAAGGTGCAATCACCATTACATAGCACAGTTTTGCAAGTTTTCACTCAACTTTCCTGTATGAGATTAATTATTAAATATACCTCCACTGCTTCTTCTCATTTTCTTAGCACTTGGACAACAACAGTATCCAAAACCAGATCCTTTGTAAAAAACTGCATGTAAAGCAAATGATTTTCAAACGGAGTCCCAAATTGCTAATTGCAGCGCAATCTGATTGCCCGCAACAGAAGTACTGCTACCAAAACACACCTGCTGGTAGCCCCGTGTCCCCCAGCCCTGGTTCAAGTCCACCATCCCCAGCTAACGTAACGCCACGCTGCTCACAGGGCTATCTCCTGTCCTAATTAACCATGAGTCTCAGCTGAACTCTCCGCTGGATTTTAATTACAGAGTTATTAATTCATGGGGAAAAAATTGACAGATGTTTCAGGTTGGTCATAGTGAATTAAAAGGCAGGTGCCTGGCACCAAGAGTCAGAAATGATTAAACAAATGACTCATGGACGTTCAGCTGTTCCACAGCAAACAGCGTTCTGCAGGGCAGGGTGACTTCTCAGGATAAAAATAACTGCAACAGATTTCACTATCTCACTTCTAAGCGTAAGGAAGCTTTTAAATGTGTGTTCTTAATTTGGTGTGCAGTTTTTTTCTTGGTTCGTTTTACTCTCCTTTCCTTTAGAAAGGAAATTCTGCTGTTTTCTCAGATCCTTAGTATAGAAAAAAGTTTGGGCGATGCCAAGGGAAGAGAAGGAACTATCTTCAGTTCCCCTTCAGTTATTACTAAGCAATATGCCACACGTTACTCTATTTATAACATGTATGTGTAACATGAAGTTGAGGACTACTTTCCATCTCCTACAGGGCACAACAACAGTTGTTGTAATTCTGCTGCCAACTTCAAGGGCTTGACAAAGCGTATGGAAGCGATAGTGCAAATCAAACACATTACAGGAAACACAGCCCGAAAGGCTACCAAGGTCGGTACTGCTAAAGGAAAGCAGGAAGCAGCAGTGCCACGGGCTGCAGCTCTCCATCACTCGTGCTGCTTCGCAGAGCCGTTCCGTCAGGTCTCAGCAGGTCCCATTTGTCATGATGGCGTACGCAGCCTCAGCCGAACCGAGCAGAAACTGCCTTTCAGAAGACGGCTGGTTATTAAAAACCATCGGTTGGCTTTAAGTTCTCTGCATCTCTTCGGGTGTAATTCTGCTAGGAAAGGTGAAGGAGGTGTTCCAGGCTGGGTCTGGTGATGGTGTTGTTTGCTTGACTGAACGCACGTACACAATTTGTGGTACAATCCTCTCCTGAGTGAGGCACGTTGTGTTTTTCACACGTTAGAGTCATAAAAATGACAAGTACTTTGCCAATATTGTAATTTCTGTACAGGTTTTGTTTTTTTCCTTGTATTAAAGTACAGCTCCAACTACACCTCTGGTTGAAGTCAATCCAATAATTACTCAAAGACAAAAAAATCACTGGATTCAATTTGGAGAATGCAGAATCAGATATTCTGACAACTTCGCAACAAAGCTGAATGATAATGGACTCATAGGAACAGTTTCCATTTGTCAAACTCAGCATTCTCTGATTGGATGGCAGAATTCCCCAGAGCTGTAGGTGATGCTGTAGTAGCTGTCTTGGAGCTATGAGGAAGTTAAACAACCACCATCACCATCACTGCCTTCTTCCCATAGCCTACCAAAACTCACCCTGTTGGCTTTATTACCACAAAACACATCCAAATGCATTACTTGGGAAGCTCTATCCAGACCATCTCTCTGTAGCCCACAGGCACAGCTGGCTGCTGCAGCTCCCAAACAACCAAAGCTGAATTCCTGTGGAAGCTGTGATGCTCGGGGACACTGCAGCCATGCTCCCACGATGACCTGTCCCTGTTCCACCTCCCCTCTTGCCTGAAAGATCCCTCAGCTCCTGAACAGTACGTGACTGACGCAGCCACACGGGAGCTGGGACCCACGTGGGGCTGGAGATTTTCCTGTTGCCAGAGAAGACACTGCCAACTGCCTGGATGGCATACAGAGCCCTGAGACTCACTGGTACCCCACCAGCTAACAGAAGAGACAAAGAAATGCAGACTTTAATGCTGTGACTCAAAAATATCTTCCCCCGTTGCTACAAGAGGCAACATTTCACCCAGTTTCAGAACATGAACACAGAAATGCTGTCTGCAGGGCCTTCTTCTAAGGAGGAGCACATTCACACTTAGTTCCTTCCACCTCCCTCTCACCTTGTTAGCAGCTACAGCTTGCTGCCTGTGGCCCACGGGCTTCTGCACGGCTGCCACTAGCAGAGTAATGCATTAATGGAGATTTATGGCATTGCCACGTGTGTCACGCTGAGCCCGGCATACTCTGGAGCAGAGGGATCACACGCGCTGCTCCCCGAGCTCACAGCCACACTGCTTTAGTGCGTGTAACTGAGCAGCAGCACAGTGAGCAGCCATGGGCCCTCAGCTCAGCACAGAGCACACAGCGTGCGTGCCTTGTGCTGCGCTGGGGGACAGGGAATTATTGCTGCTTGCTTTTCTGAATGGTTAAGATCTCTCAAAGCCTGCTCAGAACAGCTGCAAACCTCACCATATTCTTCCTGCCTTGGCCGCATCTCCACAGGGACGTTTATGGCACACATTCACCCGCAGTGCATTTCACCCACGGAGAGGAACACCCGTGTGCCGCAGGACCACGCAGCTACCAGCAACTGAATGCTGCAGGGAACAACTCTCGTTAAGACCAAGAGGTGCAGTTTCACACACTGCAGGAATCCTGGTGGTACTTCCAAAAGCACAGAACACGTGGGGTGTAGTGCATGCTCATCCTAATGGACACTATGTGCCCTGCATGCAAATGGGACATTCCAGCTCATCTCTGGAATGCGACTGCAGCTATCAGTGAGTAACAAGGCACCAACACAGGATTCTTTCCTGAAACGCTTCACACAGTCCTGGAGCATGAAAATTATTTGAATTGTTGGTTGTGAAGACAG